>PVKZ01004292.1:0-89819 GCA_004027375.1 Macroglossus sobrinus
CCCTGCACCCCCACCTTCTCTGTCTCCCTCCCTCTCTTCCCCTCCCTTCTGCTCACCCCCTCCATTTCTCTTTCCCATATTTCGTCCCTCCCTCTCCCCTACCCAGAACCCCTCCCCTTCTTCTCTTCTTCTCTGGGTCTCTCTCCCTCCCTGAGTCATGCCCTCCCTGCTCCCACCCTCTCTCCCTTTCTCCAGTCTGTCCCTCTCTCACGCTCCCTCCTTCCTCTCCTCCCTCTCCCACTCTTCTGCCTGTGGCTCATCCTGCATGTCCTGCTCACCCTGGGCCTCCCCCAAGAGTCCCCGGAGCCTGTGGCCCCGCCTGCCCGCCGCCCGAGGTCACTGGGAGGGAGGCTGGGGCTCCGGCCCCCAAACCGGGCGTCCCCACCTGCCTGGCCGAGACTGGGGCTCATCTCCTTTGAGTTTTCTCGCTCTCTCTTTCTCTCTCATGTCGTTTTTTTGCAAGAAGTTTCCTTTCGGTATGATGATGAGACACAATATTTTCATTCAAACAGCCATTGAATAAAATATTGTTTGTGCCCCTCCCCTCCCCCTCCCCTTTTTCGTTTGTTTTTGTGTTCGTGTTGTCTTCTGTTTTCCTCGCTTTCTCTCTTGGTGGACTGTCCCAGTGCCAATCAGCAAACTGAAGGGCAAGTATATTCAGAACCAGTGCACCCTCCTCCCCCCCCACCCCACCTGCCCTCACGCCCCTGCTTGCCCCCCTCCCTGCCCAGGACCAGCCACACCCTGCTCTCCAGGGCCCCCCTCCCAGCATCCCCTCAGCTCCTCTAGTTCTTGCCTCTCCTCTCTGATCCCTGAACCCCTGTTAGAGCCAGCAGCCCCTCCCCCGCCCCCGGCCCCCACCTGCAGGATAGGTCTCCAGAGCATATTCTGAGAGCTCAGGCCCTCGCCTTATCCTCCTCACTCCCTCTGGGCAGGCCCCTGTCCCCACCTCCTCCCTTCTCTGTCCTATCAAGACAACTCAACAGGGGGGACAGGGTCGAATGCCTCTGCACCACCTTCCACCCAACAAACAGCACAGGGGCCCGAGATGCAGGGGGTAGGTCAGTCCTCAAAGGGACTTATGTGAGGTTTATGGGAAAAGGCCAACCGCACGGCTTCCTCTGGGATGGTTCTCCCTCCTCTGATCTTGTGGGTGGCTCCAGAAGCTGGCAGTGGTCCCAAGGGGGAGACGGAAGACTTTGGAAGCCTCGTGCCCTCACCCTGAGGTAGAGAGGTAGGATAGGGCTGCAGTCAGGCCCCTGGGAAAACCTGACGGGTTTGGGGCGCTGTCCAAGGTGCTGAACTCCTGTCCACTACCTCTTCACAGCTCCCAGAGACCTTGCTAAGGATGCTGGCTGACTCGCTGCTCCTGGGGAGGGTGGTCAAGCTGGGGAAGGTGTTCCCCCTGGGAAAGAAAGGCAGACTCAGGGACTGTGGGCCTGGCCAGGAAGGCAGGTGGGATTATCTGGACCCCAAAGGCCCGCACAGAAGCTTGGAGGGAATCAGGCTGGATATGAAGAATCGGGTACCCAGGCCAGAGACTTCCCGGAAAGGCAGGGGGTGAACTCACAGATCCTGGTGAGAACAAGGGCAGTGGGACAGCAGCACATGAGGGTCTCATGAGGGCCTCTCCTGCTGGTGCACAGGGAGACACCCCTCCCAGGGACCATCTGGGCAGATGGGGCACGGAGAGACAAGGGGATGTCCTATCCCTGGTGCCCATGGTGTGGAAGCAGGGGCTCCCCAAGGGGCTCTAAGGGCCCTGTCCTGCCTAGTCCAGCAAGGAGGCCGGGGTGGGGTGGGGGACATGCCCTACCTCCACTGGCTTGAGTTGTCTCTTCTCCCCCTCCCATACCCCTCCCAGGGACCCCAGAAATGCAGGGCCCTGGCAACAGTGACAACCATAGCATAGTCTCCTTCCTGTTCCCCCACCTCCTTTTTCTTTCTCCTCCTCCCCTCCCACCCCTCCCCCTTCCCTGTCGGCTTGTGTCCAAACCCTTGCCTCACAGTCCTATCAGAAAGCAACAGTCCAACCAGTGACTGCCCGGCCCCTCCAGGCACCCCAGTCTCCTCTCCCCAGAATTTCGCAGTGCATTGTGGGTGTATTTGGAAATAAGGAAGACCCCTCTTCTACAAAAAGAAAGCCCTGGAGTGACGGACAGGTTGGACTCTGGGTAAAAGGATGGGAAAGTGGACTTCCCAGAGTGCAACAGGCTGAGAGCAGACGGACACCTCCCAGATGCAAACTCGCAAGGTGGCCAGTCCACCTGGGCAGAGAGAGGCCACAGAGGATCCCCAGTGGCTACATCCCCAGATTCACTCACAAAGCTACACAGAGACACTCGCATACCTACACACACACACACTCACATACATGCAAATGCAAACACACATGTTCTCATGCACACATGCTCCCACAGGCACATACGCACTCACGCGTGTTGTTCATTCCCACACATATACGCTGGCCCAGTTGGTGGATCCCTCGGCAGCACCTTCACCCCACACCTTCTCCAGAGCCCCCAGCTTTCCTTCCTGGCTGCTCTGAACCCAGACAGGTCCTAGGGAGTGAGAAGACTTAACACTTCTTCCCCACCTGCCCTCACGCGCCCAGCCCAAGAGGGCAGGTGTGCAGGTTCAAGCAACCCTCCTGTCCCCTCCCAGCTCCTAGACCCTCCTCCCACAATGTGGCAACATTCACAGGCACCTCGAGGCTCTCCCCTCAGCCAGCTACCCCAGAAAGGACCTCCAGACCCCACAATGCACTCCAGCCCACCCCCAGCTGCCCACACCGTCTCTGGTTGGACTGTCTGTGCCCGTGAGAAAACCCCCTCGGTTTGGCCATGTTGATGCCTGACACAGAACAAAAGCGAGACCTACCAAAATGCAAACAGCCGCAGCAAAGAAAGAGAGATAAAAATCCGCAGCCAAACGCCAATCCCCTTCCTCAAAGTCTCTTTGGAGGAGAAGGGAGCTCCGCATGCGGTTTTTTTTTTCCATTACGGATCAGATAAGAGCAAGACTGGCGCCTCCCCCAGACCATGCATATATATAGCAGTGTGTGTATATATATATGTGTGTGTGTGTGTCCGTGTATATGTGCTATACAGCCGTATGGAAGCATATACAGCCACGCCAAGGGACTCACTGCCGACAGAGGACCAGGCCCGGGCAACATATTGGCTATAACTGCCCTCCTCCTGCGATGCTGTAGTCTCCACAGGCCCTCCACCCCTCCCCACCCACCCCTTCTCTTTGGCTCGAACTTGAACGTGGAATTGGCGGGTTCCCTATTTGCTGGTGTCTCCCCCACCCTCAAGCCACCCCCTCCCCTGTCCCTCCGACCCCCCTTCAGCTCAGCTCTGAGCCTCCCGGCCTCCCGCCTCCCCAGCCCCCGCCGGATAACCCCCCGTTTCTGTTGCAGATTTTGAGTTCCTGCTCCCCAGCAGCTTTGAGTCTGAAGGACATGTTTTCATTGCTCCCAGGTAGCTTGCGTGTGGCCTTGCTGAGGTGTCCTCCCCCACCCTGACTGCCCCGGCCCACCTCCCGCACTGCTGCCTGGAGCTCTGTGTGTCTGTGTCCCGTGCCGTGTCGCCCCCTCCCCACGCATAGCCCCGTATGTGCAGCCATGTGCATACACGGGCCATGTAGCCGAACCAGGCAGCAGTACCAGCCGCCCACAGCCCCGGCTCCCCTCTGCCGATGCTCCCCACCCTCCCCAGCACCTGGAAGGAGCCCTTTCTGCCCGGGGTCGGCTGTCCGCAGCACGCCCCTCGATGGGCAGCTGCTGCTCTGGTTTGTGGTGCCCTCCCCACCTCCACCCTGCACCCTGTCCGTGTCCTCTGTCAGTGTTTGTGTGGGTCTGGGGACTGAGCCAGCCAGAGCCCCTGTCGGCAGTGCCGAGTCCAGGTGTGGTGGCTCACTGAGGACGGGGCGGGGGAGGGGACAGGGCCTTTGAGGAGCTGCTCTGACAAGTGAGGGGTCAGGGCCCAGGCCTGGTGCGTCCCTCAAGTGCACACAGCATGCACACACACACATTCCCATGTGCATACCCTCTGCCTGAAGGCCCACGTCTGAGGCCGGCGGGCCCCCAGGTGCTAAAGCCCTCCCCTGTGACCTGGGCTTTGGATGAGGGCAGGAGGGTGCAGCCAACAGAGACCCACGGGCACTGTCAGGGACTACATGGGGGCTCTGGACACGCCTTAACCTCTGTGTGTGCACGTGTGTGCATGCACCCACAAATTTCTCTGTGACTCTCCGTAGATGTGTGCTTGTCTTTGTGAGTCACCGTGGACATTTGTAGGAGCCTGAGTGTACGTGTGGAATGGGCTGTGTGCCATCAGTGGCTATGGAAATGTGTGAAAAACCTGTGTAGCCTACAGGACCCCGAGGGAGCTCTCAGGGGACAGGGACTGTTTGTTTTTGTCACTTCTGTGTCTTCAGCTCTGCAGAGCTCAATAAATATGTGTTGGATGAGTGAATAAAGTAACCCACAAATATAAATGTACACATGGGAGACTGCAGGTGACTTCTGTCGCAAACCCAGCTGTGTGGGTGTCACTCTGGGTGTGTCAGGCATGGCCTCCATACACACACGTGTACAGCACAAAGGCCCTGGGGGCCGGGGAGCAATTGGGGCTGAGACACAATCCCAGGTACCGTCACCAAGCCATGGGCCCTAGCAGAGCCTGGGGCAGCAGCACATTTTTTTTTAAAAAGTCCTACAAAATTGCTGCCATATGGGCGATTGGGGAGCTCTCTGGCGGCAGGGGTGTAAGTGGGCAGAAGAAATAGCCCCATCACTGAGACTTCTTGGGGAGCAGAGCCTGAGCAGACCTCTGCACACCCCGCAGCCTCTATGCTCTCTGAGCCCCCACGAGGTAAGGGATTCAGCCTGTCCAGCTCTGGGGCAAGAGCATTCCAGGCGAGGGAACAGCCCGTCTGAGGACCCAGGTGTTCCCACGGACTTCCTGACATATCTGTGGATTTAAAAAAAAAAAAAAAAAAAAAAACAGGCTCATGAACTTGAGTGAGTTGCCCAAAGGCACATGGCAGGAAGCAGGATGAAGGCAGGATGAGGTCTTAAACTCTGTTGACTGAGCTGGTGCTCAGACCCCGCCCACCCTGTGCTCATGGGCTTATACAGCAGACAGGTGGACGAGCCCGCCAGGTGAGCCTCCCAGGTGCCCCATCTGGGTCCAGATACACAAGAGAGGTGGGAGAGTCTGCAGGGCCATGCCCAGGATGGAAAACCTGCCAGCCTGGAGGAAGCAGACCATTCTGTCATCTCTGCCCCTAGTCAGACCTGGGAGCCTGTCAGGCATGTAGCTGCTGCCACCTGTAAGCATACACCTGCCCCTCCCTGAGGCTTGGGCATCTCAGCAAACGGCCAAGCACACTTGTTGGGAAGCCTCGACATTCTGCCCTGTCCAGCCCCCCAAGCCCACTCTTCTTGCCCTCACCCCACCCCCAGAGAGTATTGCAAGGACCTGAATGCTTCAGACAACAACACCGAGTTCCTGAAAAACTTCATCGAGCTTATGGAGAAAGTGACCCCAGACTCCAAGCAGTGTGAGTGCCCGATGGGGCAGCCCTGAGGAATCCTGGGAAGAGGCAGGGCCCGAGCCAAAGGCAGGGCCTGGGCCAGGTCACTGGGGAGCCTTGTGGGGAGGCGGGGAGTGGACAGGGAGCCACGAGAAGACGCCCCTCCTCCCTTACCCTCCTGTTCTAGGCAACAACTTCCTTCTGCACAACCTGATCTTGGACACAGGCATCACACAGCAGTTGGTGGAGCGCGTGTGGCGGGACCAGGATCTTAACACGTAGGCACCAGCCAGGCCGGAGGCTGGGATGGGCGCAGGGGCCCTGGCCATGCCCTGCAGAAGACAGGCCTGTGACCTCACCCCTGTCGCCCTCAGGTACAGCCTTCTGGCCGTGTTTGCCGCCACCGATGGTGGGATCACTCGTGTATTCCCTAACAAGTAAGTGACCTATCACCCCACTACCCTACACCCTGCCCCTCCCTCCCTGCCTGGGACTACCGTCTCCCATAAACCACCCTTTCCATCAACCTCTGCCTGTTCTGGGTGACCAGGGCAGCTGAGGACTGGACGGAGAACCCTGAGCCCTTCAATGCCAGCTTCTACCGCCGCAGCCTGGATAACCGCGGCTACGTCTTCAAGCCCCCACACCAGGATGGTGAGTGGCCTCCCCATGTGCTCAGCCAGGGCTGGGCTCTGCTCTCTGCGGCCCCTCTCAAACACCAGGCTGGCTGAGACGAGGGCAGATGAGAGGAGAGGACTAGGCTGTGCCAAACACTACACTGGGTGCTGGGTGCTTAGGCTGGCGTCAGCCTTGGCTTGGGCTCCTGGATCCACAGGGCTCAGGATGGGGTGGTCCGTGTGGCTGCCAGCCCCCACTCCTGACTGCCCACCCCACCTCACCCCCAGTCCTGTTAAGGCCTCTGGAGCTGGAGAATGACACAGTGGGCATCCTTGTCAGCACAGCTGTGGAGCTCAGCCTGGGCGGACGCACACTGAGACCAGCAGGTGAGCGCCCCGGGCAGAGGCGAGAAGGGACGGTGGGCAGGGCGCTGTCCAGGCAAGTGAGCATCGATGGCCCCTTGCTCTCCTCCACAGTGGTGGGTGTTAAGCTGGACCTAGAGGCCTGGGCCGAGAAGTTCAAGGTGTTAGCCAGCAACCGTACCCACCAGGACCAGCCTCAGAAGGTATTTGGGCAGGGGTGGGGGCCGTAAGCCCAGCAGTAGCCATGCTGGAGTCCCCAGGAACCCCCACCCATCTTCCCACTCAGAGTGGCTCTGGTGCCCGTGGGGAAGGAGGGACTGTTGCACATGGCCTGGGGACCCAGACGGGTGAAGGGTAATGGGAGGGAGGAAAAACTAGTGGGCACCTTACGGTCCTTGCTCTCTGCCCAGCAGTGCGGCCCCAGCAGCCACTGTGAGATGGACTGTGAGGTTAACAATGAGGTACGTGTGCCCTGAGCCCCAGCTCCCCCCACTCCTGGACTTCTTAGTCCCAGCTGCAACTCCTAGCCCATCCCTTGGCCTGGGGTCTCAGCATCCCACCCTGACTTCACAGCTTTACAGAACTGGGGGAAGTGGTGCTCCCTCCACTTGACCGCTGGATCGCCAGGGTCTAGGGAGGGAGGTCCCGGCTTGAGCCCCTCTCCATCTCTCTCTCCCTTCCCCACCTCCCAGGACCTGCTCTGTGTCCTCATTGATGACGGGGGATTCCTGGTGCTGTCAAACCAGAACCATCAGTGGGACCAGGTGAGCATCAGGAAGAGAGTGGAAGGAGGGGGATCTGGGACTGACTGAGCCTTCTGGGAACATGACACGGCTAACCCTGTGACTGTGGTCCCCTCCCGGCATCCCCAGGTGGGCAGGTTCTTCAGCGAGGTGGATGCCAACTTGATGCTGGCACTCTACAATAACTCCTTCTACACCCGCAAGGAGTCCTACGACTATCAGGCAGCCTGTGCCCCCCAGCCCCCAGGCAACCTGGGTGCCGCACCCCGGGGTGTCTTTGTGGTGAGCCCCAACAATGCCTGGCCTGGAGGTGGGGGGTGGGGATTGGGGGGAGGGGCTGGGAGACCTGCCTACAGATGACCTCCCACCTCTGACGAGAGAGCTGGGGGTGACCCGGGTCCATGGGCAGCAATGGCAGCCCATGCCCCTCTTTCTGCTGTAGCCCACCATTGCAGACTTCCTTAACCTGGCCTGGTGGACCTCAGCTGCCGCCTGGTGAGTCCTACCAGAGAGAGGGGTCAGGGAGAAATGGGGCAGGGTATTGGCGTCTTCTGACCACTCCCACTGGGTGACCCATGTCCTGCAGGTCCTTGTTCCAGCAGCTTCTCTACGGCCTCATCTACCACAGCTGGTTCCAGGCAGGTAGGTAGGGCTTTGGTGGCCCCTCCCCAACCCCTCCAACTGCGCAGAGACGCAGAGACCGATCCCAAAGGGAGGGGATGGCTTAGGCTGAGCACTGCTGAGGCCTGTGATGGTGCCAGGGTGCAGGGTTGTGGCTATAGCGCTCTGGGCCCTCGCAGACCCCGCGGAGGCAGAAGGCAACCCCGAGGCACGCGAGAGCAGCTGCGTCGTGAAACAGACCCAGTACTACTTCGGGTCAGTGAACGCCTCCTACAACGCCATCATTGACTGCGGAAACTGCTCCAGGTGCCTGCAAGGGCGGGACGGGAGGGGCAGGATGGGAGGGACTGGACCGAAGAGGGGACTGAGGGCGTGGCCAGAGATAGGCCCTGCTGGGTGGCTGCTGGGGGCGGGGCCGAGGCTGCAGGGGGCGGGGACAGGACGGAGGGGTGGGGCGAGCACCAACGCCCCGCCCCTCTGTGCCTCCCGCAGGCTGTTCCACGCGCAGAGACTGACCAACAGCAACCTTCTCTTCGTGGTGGCCGAGAAGCCGCTGTGCAGCCAGTGTGAGGCTGGCCGGCTCCTGCAGAAGGAGACGCACTGTATCCTGCCCCCGCCGCTCCCCACCGCGCGCCCCCCTCCCGCTCCGCGCGCCCCCTCCGTGCCGCCGCAGCCTCCTTGACTCCCCACCCATGCCCAGCGGACGGCCCGGAGCAGTGCGAACTGGTACAGAGGCCGAGATACCGGAGAGGTCCGCACATCTGCTTCGACTACAACGCGACGGTGAGTGGGGGGGCGCGACGGACTCGGCACCCGCTCCCCTCCCCCAGGGCTGGCGCTGCCCGGGGCCCGCCCACCTGCCCCAGCGGCCGGCCCAGGCCGACCAGCTCCTTGTCCCTTCCCGCAGGAAGATACCTCAGACTGCGGCCGCGGAGCCTCCTTCCCGCCGTCGCTGGGCGTCCTGGTCTCCCTGCAGCTGCTGCTGCTCCTGGGCCTGCCTCCCCGGCCGCAGCCTCAAGTCCACGCGCACGCCTCACGCCGCCTCTGAGCACCACCCCTCGTCCCGCTCCAGGCCTCCCTGCCTTTCCCTGCTCCCCGCCCCACACTTCACACCTTAGATCCTCACACCTCCCTCACTGAAGGACCTGATCGGCACCAGGCCCGAGGGCCTTGGAGTGGGTTCCCACAGCAGGGCGCCACAGGCCTTTGGCCCCCAAGTCACAACTGCTGCTGAACTGTCAAAATGTCCCCAGACCCCTCATTCCCACTGGACTCACCCACCCCCAGGGCTGGAGCAGGGAAGCCACAGTACTGGTGCCAAACCAGGCCTCACTGCCGGCGCTGCCCAGGGGTGGGGGTGGGGGGGCCTTTGTGTGGGAGAACAAGGCCCTGCCCCAGCTGGACTACTAACCTGGCCCTTCCGCCCCTCTTAGGACAATCTGAATCCCCTGGGAATAGTGGAGGGAGTTGAGATGGGTGGCTGGAGGCCTGTGCAGCCCAGCTTAAGTCCTAGCAGGAGAGAGGTCCTGGGGCAGCCCCCCAATGGGCTCCTGTCCCACTCAGGCCTACTTCCTCCTCCCCATCCCTCGAGCCCTGAAGGTGTCAAAACAATGACAGTAACAGGGGCTCAGACGCAACCCCAAACACACCTGGAGCCCTGAGGGCAGAAACTGGACTCACATTGGACGTGCCCCAGAGGACACACACACACACACACAGACTACCATGGGGTGGGGGGATGGGGGCTCACAAAGCCTTACACAGGGCGAGGGGCTGGTGGGAGGGTTGGCGCGTGCACACTTCCATCTCCTGCTCACCACCCGCCTCTGATCTGACCCGCAGCCCAGCTGGTCCTCCATCTCTAAAGCTGAATGTCAAACAGTGCCAAATGCTGGGACAGTAGGTAAAGACCCCTCTGTCCCATCCTAGCCGCCAGTGTCTCCTAAATGCCCCTCCCCCTCCCCCAGGTGCTCATTGTAACCATTCCTCACTAGTGTCAGGCCCCCAGTGGGACCACATGCCACTGCCTGCACCCCTCGGCAGAGGACCCCTCACCAGACGACCCCTCACCAGACATCGCCCTTTGCCTTAGCAGGGGTGATTGGACTGCTCCTGCCTGGGCCATCCCACCCCTAATCTGGCCCTTACACACTCAGGCCTGTGCCCACGACCTGTCACCTTTCCACTCACACACATATTCCCTGTCCCCAGGAGGTCAAACTGTTCCTCCCTGCTGAACACACACTTACACACACATACACACATATACACACACTGTGCACGCACAGAGGCTGGGCCTGGGCACAGCTCTTCACACCATTCATTCTGGTCATTTCTCCCAAAGGCATCCCAGCCTGGGGGCCAGTGGGGGATTGAGGGCAGGGGGATGTGGCCATGGGGCTCAGATGGACTGGGAGGAGGGGGGAGGGTGATGCATTAATTAATGGCTCCGTTAATTAATGTCATGTTGCTTGTCGCTTTCTCAGTGTGTGTATGGTCCATGCCCGCTGCTGGTGCCAGGGTGGGCGCCCATGCTGTACACCCAGCCTAGATGCCAGCCGTGTCTTGCGGGGGCGTGTGTGTAACTGTAGTGTAGTCAGGTGCTCAACGGAGAATATAAAAATAAAAAGAATCAAACATATACAGAAAAATATATATTTTAAGTTTAAAAAACAGAAAAACAGACAAAACAATTCCCATCAGGTAGTTGTCTAACCCCCAGCTGGGTCTGATCCTGCTCATCGCCCACCTGACCTGGCGGCCCCCTCACCTTGGGCTCAGGGGGACTGGGGGGCCATTTCCTTTTCTCTGCCCTTTTTTTTGGTTGTTCTCTTTTGTACAGACAGGTCAGAAAAACAACAGCAACAAAAAAAGTTAAGAAACTTTGTAAAATACTGTGTGTGTGATTCCTTGTAAAATATTTTCAAATGGTTTATTACAGAAGATCAGTTATTAAATAATGTTCATATTTTCACTTCAAATGGTTCCCATCCACTGTGTCTGCCCTGCGGTGAAGATCGGGTAGCTTGAAGAGACCCACTTAGCACCCAGCTGGGAGTGAAGGCCAAAGCAATCGGGACCTGGGTGGGCACAGGGCCTCCTGATTTAGGCAGGCATCCTGCCATCGGGTCAGACACTGGGGTCTAGTGGGCAGGTCCTCTACCCCAGCAGAGAGTACCAGGCCTGACATCCTGAGTCCAGGACCTGGCATCTGAAGGCCCAGTGCTAATGTCTGGAGGAGCCAGGATCTGGTCCACCTAAAAGCATGACTGCCCAGGGGAGGCTCAAGGCCCTGTGCTCTGTGGCCACTGCTGCTCACACTGGAACCCAACTCTGGGTCAGTTTCTGCAACTCCTCACAGGCCTCCCTCTGGCTGGCCCTGCGCCCTTGTTCATTTTAATCCCAACTCTTAATAGTCATCCCTAGTCTGTGCGACTGAGTTCCTTTCAAGGAAAAATACATACCCACTAACGCAGAGGTTTCCCGATGCTGCTAACATTCACTCTCTTACAATGCTCAGCACTCACCCAGTGACAGCCAGCTGAGTCCTCACCACAACGTTAGAGTTGAGTACTAGTTTAACCCCATACTGCAGATGAGCAAAGTGAGAGAGGATAAATCATATTTCCCTGGATGAGAAGAGCAAGAAATTAGCAAAGCTTTCAGAAAGGAGGTGGCCTTGGGCTGGAGCAGGGGTGGGGATGGGGATCTTAGATGGTAAAAAAAAATAAAATAAAATAAAATAAAATAAAATAAAATAGAATTCCAGGCCTTAGAGAAGACACCTTTTCTCACTCTTCTGCAGAGGCTGGCCACAGAGGAGCAACACCTAACTAGCAACCCCTGAGACAGCCCCCATGCCCTGACAATGTCCCAGAAATCCTGGGGTAGGGCTGCCAGATAAAATACGAAACATCCAATCAAATTTGAATTTCAGATAAACAACTAATAGTTTTTAGTATGTTTCAATATTGCATGGAACATAACTATACTAAAAAAATGGGAGACATGCTTATATTAAATAGTGTCCACTGCTTATCCAAAATTCAAATTTCAGCACCCTCTATTTCGATTTGCTAAATCTGGCAACCCTATCCTGGGGTGGCATCTAGTGGGAACCCACGATAAAGATAAAGGGTGTCAACATTCCTCTGTAATCTGGAAGGCTAAAACCTGCCAGAAGCCACCGCTGCAGTGAAGTGGGGACCCAAGGTCAGTCTTGTCCAAGTTTGTGGGGAGACCCCTTTTCCTCTGAGCCAGCAATTAGAAGTTTGTGGTGGGGAGGAGAGTCACTGAGAGCTGCCGGGCTTCGCCTCTTTGGGGACAGAAGACCTAAGCTTGAATCGTGGCTCCAGATTACTTGTAAAATCACACTCACGGAGCACCCAGGCTGGACTGGCATTTTATACCGCATTCTCCATGGACCCTCACGGTAGATCCTGTCATCATCTCCATTTTACAGTCCATGAAACTGAGTTTCAACAAAGTTCAGGAATCTGGCCAATGTCACACGGCCATCAAATGGCAGAGCAAGAATTCCAACCTGGGTCACACCCCATACTTTCAACACAACGTAAGTCGTAAGTCGGCATGTGCCAGGACCATCCAACGTTCTTATCTAGACTCCTGCCCACAATGACCCACTCAGTCAGATATACGTGCACAGAGCGCCACTCCTTCCTGAGAATTCAGCAAGCGTGTGAACTGCTGTTTGTAGTGCCGCCGGTACCCGCCGCTTTCCCAAGGTTGGCGATGCTCCTTCACCCACTCCCACCTCCCGAGAACCTGTGCAACCGGTCCTGAGAACTACAACTCCCAAGCACATCCTCCTCTCACCGCCTACACGAACGGCCAGAGCGCACAGCCTCCTGGGAATTGTAGTTCTACCCAGAACCCTGACTTCCGCTCGTCCCCAGTTTCCGCCGAGAACTCGATGTCCCAGCCTGCCGCGGAGCCGGAAAACCTTCGCTGAAAGGGCACCCCCGCTGCCGCCCGGGGTGCGCAAGCGCAGCGCTCCTGTTTGTCGGCGCTTGGGAAGGGAGGAGGTGCGACCGAAGCCGAGACTGAGGCCGAGCCGGAGCCGACTAGACTTGATTGGGCCCAGAACTAGGCTCCAGTCCTGCAGGGACCGTAGGACCCCGGAGTGGATGGAGTAGGCCCAGCCCTGAGATTGACGCCAGCCCAGGTGGCCTGGCGCGGGGCCCCCAGGGCGAGCGGGCAGGCGTGCGGAAGCCTTCCAGGGCCTTCCCTCAGGTCCCCGGCGAGGGCCCCAGGCCCCGGCCCCCAACAAGGCCCGGCTCTTCACTTTGGGACCTGATCCGACGCAGCCAGCAGTGGAGCCTTCACCGGGGCCATAGGCCAGTGATTAGGCCGGGCCTGGGCCTCCCGTCGGGGCCGGACTGGTACGAGGCCCCGGGGAGGCCCCCAGCCCACTAGACCCTTCGCTCAGGCCGACGCCCGCCGAGAAGATGCAGCGCGCCCTACCCGGCGCCCGCCAGCACTTGGGGGCCATCCTGGCCAGCGCCAGCGTGGTGGTGAAGGCCCTGTGCGCGGCGGTACTCTTCCTCTACCTGCTGTCCTTCGCCGTGGACACGGGCTGCCTGGCGGTTACCCCAGGCTATCTCTTTCCGCCCAACTTCTGGATCTGGACCCTGGCCACCCATGGGCTGATGGAACAGCACGTATGGGACGTGGCCATCAGCCTGGCCACAGTGGTGGTAGCTGGACGTCTGCTGGAGCCCCTTTGGGGGGCCTTGGAGCTGCTCATCTTCTTCTCAGTTGTGAACGTGTCTGTGGGGCTGCTGGGGGCCTTTGCCTACCTCCTCACCTACATGGCTTCCTTCAACTTGGTCTACCTTTTCACTATCCGCATCCACGGCGCCCTGGGCTTTCTGGGTGGTGTTCTGGTGGCACTCAAGCAAACCATGGGGGACTGTGTGGTTCTGCGCGTACCCCAGGTGCGCATCAGCGTGGTACCCATGCTGCTGTTGGGGCTGCTGCTGCTACTGCGGCTGGCCACACTGCTCCAGAGCCCAGCTCTGGCCTCCTATGGCTTCGGGCTGCTTTCCAGTTGGGTGTATCTTCGCTTCTATCAGCGCCACAGCCGAGGCCGAGGGGACATGGCCGACCACTTTGCATTCGCCACCTTCTTCCCTGAGATCCTGCAGCCTGTGGTGGGGCTGTTGGCGAACTTGGTGCACAGCCTCCTGGTGAAGGTTAAGATATGCCAGAAGACAGTGAAGCGCTATGATGTGGGGGCCCCATCCTCCATCACCATCAGCCTCCCGGGCACAGACCCTCAAGACGCGGAGCGGAGAAGGTACTGTGGTATCTTCTGAAACGTTGTCGAGCTAGGAGTGTATTTATTTAAAGTCCCATTCCATCCATCAAGGTACTTGTTGTGTATAGGCTGGCAGCCAAGGGGCAGGTGTTGGGGCAGATTCAGAAAGAGGTCAAATCCGGGTTGTGGCCTTGAGGAACTCAGCATGCAGGTGTCTGGGTTCCCGTAGGTGCTTTTCCAACATTAGGGATTTGTTGCTTTTCTCACCACTCAGGCCGCTTAGCAAGTCTCAAGAAATGTGCAGTTTCCTTTGGTGCTGTGTGAGGAGCTGATGATGGAGAGCCAGGTACACGTAACCCTGCTCGTGTCTCAGAACCTTGGAATCCTAGACACGGGTTCTGTGGGAGCCAGAAACAACCTGCTGGTCCTTGAGAAGGAGACCTGGGATCCTTAAGAGCCAGTCTGGGCCACCCCAGTTTTCAGTTGCTGAACCATGTCCTCTTCCTGGATACTGTGCTGCTTATTGAGAGGGAAGCTTGGGGTTACCCCGCCCTCCTGCAGGCATGTTACCAAACCCAGGGGACCGGCCACATGACTCCAGGGAATGGAGACAACCCTTTCATTATCTGTAAACCTAGCCATTTGCACCCTCAAAGGCCTTAGCTGAGTTATTATTCACTCAGTGCACCCCGCTCTTTCTCTCTCCCGGGTCTGTTGCCCCCACCAAGGTGGTCACAGCTCTGTTTGCACCATTATTCTTGGGGGTTTTTTTTGAGGCAGTTACTTGAGTAATGATATCTGGAGCAGGCTTCTGTTTTTGCTCGCCTGTGGAATGGGTTCTTGGCAGCTTTATGGATTCAGCTGTAGAGCTAGCGCTGTGCTCACTATCCACTGGGGCTGTAGAGCTACGGGACACATCCTTTTCTTGAAGGAGTTTCCAGCTGGGGAAGTGCCACAGATCACTACGGTCCAAAGTGGCAGGTATTACAGGGCATGATGAGGGCCCTACAGTTTGCGCCCCTGTGGCCGACGAATCCTGAAGGTGGAGGTCTGTCTTAACCTCATCCAGCAGAGGAGATGGAGCCAGGACGGCTGGGCCTGGTAGAAACTACTGTCCTCAGAGCTTTTCATGTGGGGTCAGGCCCTGGTGGCAGCCCCTCCTCCAGGGAGGGGTCTTGGATTGTTAGGTTTGGTGGGACAGTCAAAACAGCTTTGCCCAGGCCCAAGAAAATAGCCTGGTGGCTGCAGATTGGGGGGGCGTCAGGACATGGCACAGCCTTGTGGTTGTGAGCTTACTCGTGGATGGGGGTTACTCCTCCAAACACTCTGACATCTGGCTGCATGCCACTCCCAAACCCGAAGGGTTACTAGTAGTGGGACCCGGGGTTTCTTATCTTTGACAGTTGTGAGGAAATGACTAGCAAGCCCCTCTCTGCCTTGGCAGGCCTTTGACAGAATTGACAGGCAATCTCGAGGATGGGAGCCTGGGTAGCAGCAGAGGAAGAATAACTATCCTGTCTGTGCCAACTTGCCATGTGCCAGGCTGGAGCACAGTGGAAGTATGCTGCAACTCTCCGTGCCCATGTCATTGTTGCCTCCCCATCCTGTTCCCTGGCATGGCAGAGAGCTTGCTTCTCTGCTGGAACTTGGAAGGCTAACAGGCCGTCTCCTACACTGGTCACACAGAGAGGTGGAGGCATCAGGGGTCCACAGTGGTACCAAGTGCACGTGTATACCTTCTGGTGAACTTTCCTACCTCCCGCAGAATGGGGTCTCAGGGGGTCTGTCCAGAGAACCAGTGCCCTACCCACGTAGGCTGTTTGTCTTTCCTCTCTTGCTACAAGGTCTCAGTGTGCCCCTACCGTAACACAGTCCTGGTGGCTTTTGGGATTATTCTGGGAAGGAGAATATTAGAATCGGTTAGGAGTGGGCTGACCCACGTTGGCCCTGCTTCCCAGGCTAAGAGCCAGGCAGGTGCTTGAGTCCCAGCCTCCCCCACAGATCCTTGCCAGGAGGCTCAGAACACCCCCAGTAAGGAGCAGGGATGGTAGTAATTACCTTCTCCAGGGATGCCAGTGCCCAGGCAGAAACTCCCGTATCCAGGGACTGGGCCTTCTATCCATCCACCCTGGGGCATCAGCTCTGCCACCCTCATGCACCACCCTCAGAACCATTCCTGGGGCTGGCCTGGTGGGCAGTCTGGCAGACACCCTGCTGGCCTCCTCAGCCTGGAGGGGCCCGTTATGGAGGGAAGGCTCTACGGCCTTGGGATCCTCATTCTGATGGCAGAGTGGACCCTGATCCAATCCCTGCGGAGCCGTGGGCCCTGCACGAGAAGGGGCACACACAGGATTCTGAAGGTTCTGAGAAAGGGATCTGAGCAGTAAGGGGTGGCAGCTTTATGAGGGCAGAGTCTGGGGTGAGCCAAGATCAAACCTATAGTGACCTGTCACCTTTCCTCTGGCCCCAGGCAACTGGCCCTGAAGGCACTCAATGAGCGACTGAAGAGAGTGGAGGACCAGTCCGTCTGGCCAAGCATGGACGACGACGACGAGGCTGGGGCCAAGGTGGACAGCCCCCTGCCCTCAGACCAGACACCCACACTCCCAGGGATGGGGGCTGCCCCGGAATCCAGCCTGATTACCTTCGAGGCAGCGTCCCCGAAGCTGTAACTGCAGACCACCTTGAGTTTAGCACCTCCTCTCCCCAGCCCCCCTTGACACCCTCTCAGCTGCTCTAGAGCACTGACTGCTCTGAGAGGGAAGATGGCCTGCTGGGGGTGTTCACGGCCTTCTGCTCTTTCTCGCCAACACTACCCAGGACTTTTGCTACCTGGTTCCAACTCCAGACAACCACTATGTCAGGCATGGGGCCTCCGAAGCATCAGCCAGCCCAGGCCATCTGAGGTAAGACTGAGCCTCAGCAGGCAGCCCCAAGCAAGAGGCTGCAGGGACACTGGTGCCACAACTCCTGGGCCAGCCCTCACACTTGAGACTGGTTGCCGAGAGCCTCGAGCCAAGGCAAGGACTTGCCAAAAACATTCTGGGGGTCCAGCCAGTGCAGAAGCCAGCACAGGACTGCACATCCCCACCCACCCCCAGAAGGACTGTGTTCATTGTCAAGATTTCCGGTTCCCTCTGCTGTGGTCACAGCTGCCTCTAGGCCAGAAGAGCCAGAGACGGTTCCCAGGTATTTTCTACAGGACCACTGGAGTGGGCAGCCGAGCCCAGCCGCGCAGTATCAATAAAGCAGTTCTTTGAGGTATGACTCCAGGGCTCTGTCACATCACCTTGTGCAGCCCCTCCCCCCATCATGCTCACCTGCAAAGTTAGAGACTTCAGGTTCAAGGGCTCAGTCCCCACAGTAACTCCTGCTGGATACGCAGCCATTGCCCTCACTCTCCCTCCCCATCACCACTTGCCCATTGTCGAGCAGGCGTCCCAGAGCTGTTACCTCACTTTCTCTCCCTGCCCAGGGGATCTGACAGTTGAGGGCCTCTCTGTCATAAGAATCGTTCTTATCTGTGGCTCACCTCCAAGACAGTGAGTGCTCAGTGCTTGACACTTACAGAGCCAGCCCATCTCCAGCTGCCATCCTGCCATTGTCCAGATCTAACCACGGTCTGGACAGTGGGCAGCTGGAAGACCAAAGGACACACAGTGGCACCATCCACAACCACAGCCCTAGGGCCTGCGAGGGCCCCGAGTGGTATGGGACCTCAGCAGCCAGATCCTGGGGGCTTGTGTGCTGGGAGAGCTTCGGCCTCTCGGTGAGCAGCCAGGGGTGGGGTCCCCGTCTTGCCCCACTGCCCTTTTTTTCATGCTAATTGCATCAGCGAGAGCCATCCCCAACTCTGGGCTATTTCCCCCATCCAGTCTTTTCAGTCACTTTTTTATTTCACATTTTTTTTTTTTTTTTTTTTTTGTCCTGTGATTTCTGGACATAACCAGTACAAGTATGAGGTAAGCTGCTGGGGAGGCAGTCTTGACGCCCAGCTTCCTCCAGACACATGATCCACAAGCGCCTCTGGGATGGTCGAGAGAGGAGACAGGAGGCACTCCAGTGTGAGAAGCAAGCACAGATGTCGCACACAGGACTCCCACCAGAGCCGCAGTGCCTGAGGTGTCCCTGTGACCTAGGCAGCTGAGAAAGTCCAGGTGGTCCCAGCCCCAGCTCCTACACTGACAGGCAGATCCAGGCTTCCAGGCTGAGAAGAGCTCACGGCTGAATCCTCTTGCGGTACAAGTAAGCATTGCTTATCTGGTTCATGATGACCAAGCTGGTAGTAATGGGGCACAGCACAGCCAGGTACCAGAACCCACCAGTGACATTGGCAGTGAACCAGAGTGAGCACATGCCCAACAAGAGGCTGGCACTACCCAGAAGATAGCCCACTAGCCCAGAAGTGGCATGGTACAGCTTGAGCTTGGCCAGGGGCCATCGGGGCAGCAGTTTGGGGTACAGCAGCCCCACCCCACCTGAGCACTGCAGCCCCACCCACAGCACAGCGAGCAGCCCTGCCCGCCCATGCCATGTGACCAGGTGGCCTTTGCCAAGCTGTTCCTTATGGATGATGACAAGGCCCATGCCCAGCAGTGCACACAGAAGGGCCAGCAGCTGCAGCACCCAGTGGCAGCGTGCTCGGCCTTTCCGCGAGAGGGAGCGCAGCAGAGAACTCTCAGGAGAGAACACCAGCAGTGCCTCGGTCATCAGGAAAGAGAACTGGGGAGACAGGAATGAGAAACTCTGAGTCCTGCCCAGCGGAAGGGAAGAGGGATTTAGATAATCTAAGCTGCCATCAATCTGGGCTGATTCCCCTCCATTCTCTTTCCACTGACAAAAGTATCCATTGATTGGGGCTGACACGGAGACCTCCATCTGGGACAGAACACCTGCCCCGAGTAACCAGCAAGAGGTACCCCTCCATACTTCTTCCTAGGTGCTGTCCTGAAATGTCATCTCCGCTGTTACCCAGAAAACACAAGGTTTGAGATGTGGCACTTATAAATGATTCACAAGCTCTGTTTCCCCAAATGGGACTGGATACAATTTCCTGGTAGAGCTGGCCAAGCGGGTACACTGTGTCAAGGAAAATTAGATACATCACTATAAGTTAAAAAGGGACAAAGTTACAACCAAATGTGTTTTCTAAGCTTCCTGCCTGAAGGTCGGTGGGGGCTCATTTTGTGCTTAGACAAACCCTACCCATTTGCCCTGGGTCTTCAATACTCTAGTTCAAGTCTAGGATATAGACCATGGGCAGGAGTTGGAGTATGCAACTCCTCCAGTCCCACGTCCCATCCCTCCAAACAGATACTAAGTGACCATAAAGATTCAGAGGTTGCAAGGGCCACCACCCATACCTATGCTCCTTCCCACCCCTAAGAGCTGGCCAGGCCCACTACTTACAGCCAGAGACATAAGCACGGGGTGCCAGGAGAACAGGCCTGGAATGAGAAGAGGAGGACTTGTGAAACTGAGCAAGGAGAACCCAGCCACACCAATACCTGCAGGCTGAGGAATATGAGTAGTCCATCGCCCAAGGAAATGCTGCCAGAATGCAAGCCCCCGTCCCACCAAGCAGAGCACCAAGACGAGTAAAAACAGAAGCCAGGTATGTGGGGCCTGCCCAAGCTGGCAGACCCCCCACATTCCTCTACTCCACCCCACTTATCCTTCCAGCATAGCATGTCCCTCAGCCAGACCTTTCTCAGGAATCAGGCCCCAGACTTCCTATTGCCCCAACTCCCCAGGTAAAAATGGCAATTTCCTCCCCAGAAGTTAACTATTAATTATACTCACTGGAGCCAGGCCTAGCAAGCACAGCCACAAAGATGGTGAAACCAAGGGCCACAAGGTGGGCAGCAGCCCCAGAGGCAGTGCGCAGGGCTCTGTAGATGTGCGACTCAGTCTCCACAGAAAGGGCCATGGTCAACCAGGCCAGTGGCTGTAGCCTGAAAACATAGTAGAGTCAGCAAGGATCTCCGATGCCCACTGTCCACTCTTCTCACTGGGGCCAAGAGTTGCAGGTCAGGAATGCCAGTCTCTTCCAAGATTTTAAGGTAGGAAGGGACGATATCAAAACATGCACCAGAAACAGTAGAGGGCCGGCGGCCTGTCAGCATGTACCTGCATCTGAACTGGCACTGATCACTTGCCCACCTTCCAGGTAGGAAGCGCAAAGCTATGTAATAGACTACAAATCCCAGCGTGCATCACGTCGTCGCCAGGCAAGAGAGCCCGCTGGAACGGCATGAAGCACTACGGGAATTGTAGTTCCCAGCTGCGACCAACTTACAGCCTGAGTCCCTTCGCGCGCAGCCTTCTAACGTGCCGTAGGCACGCTGCCCCTACACGCTAGGGATTCACCTGCCTCACCCGCAGCGCCGACCCGACGCGGTGGTTTCCTCCTGAGAAAGCGGGATACTTGGGGCACTGCCGCGCGCACCGCCACTCCGTCGCGGAGCCGCTTCACTTCCGGGTGTGATGTCTACCCACCCGGGATTTCCTGGGACGACCCCCTCCGCAGCCACACCTCCGCGTCGCGCTGCGCAGGCGCTATCAATCAGACGGCTTCACCGGTGTGTGAGTGCGCAGGCGTGCTTGACCCGACAGCCGAGGCCTCCGAGGTTTTTTTTTTGAAAGGTGTTCCCAGTGATCCCGGCGCCTGGAACCACGGTTCCCGGGTCCCGCTAGTGCCATGGGCAGCAGCTGCCGCATCGAATGCATATTCTTCAGCGAGTTTCACCCCACACTGGGACCCAAGATCACCTATCAGGTGCCATCGGGCTCGCGGGGCTGAGGGTGGGGGGCGGGAAATGGGGACGCTTTCGGGAGCTCAGCCCGCTGGCCTGGAAGCGGTGGATCCCGGTCCTCGTGCAGCACGCAGTGCCGCCGCTCCTTCGTTAGCGGATAATCGTAAACCGAGAGGATACTCAGACCCAAGTCTCAGGCTCCAGTGTGGTGGGGCAGACAAACATCACAAAAGCAGTGGTTATGGAAAATCGGGCTGTGGGGATCCAGGAAAGGTGCCACGTCCCTCGAGAGGTGGGGGTAGGTGATCCACTACTATCCCTGGATGCACAGAAATTTAGATGACGGAGGGAGCAAATGTGCCAAGTAGAAGGAATAGCATATGCCAAAGCCAGGAGGCAAGTGAGAACATAGCATTGTTTGGAAACACGAAAGAGTAGTAGTCCTGGGTGGATGAGAGAAAGCAGAAACGTTGGAGAATAGGGCTTAGGCCTTGGGGTTTTACTATTTACTCTGCCTAGTCCCAAGGTCTACTAAGGAGCCTGTTACCACCCGCCTCCCCAGGTTCCCGAGGACTTCATCTCCCGGGAGCTGTTTGACACCGTCCAGGTGTACATCATCACCAAGCCAGAGCTGCAGAACAAGCTCATCACTGTGTGAGGCCCTAGCTGGGGGAGTTCTGTGGCGGAGTGGACGGGCTTGTGAGTGGGAGGAGCCTGACTTTGTTCCCACCTTTCCCCGTGTCCAGCACAGCTATGGAGAAGAAACTGATCGGCTGCCCCGTGTGCATCGAGCACAAGAAGTACAGCCGCAATGCCCTGCTCTTCAACCTGGGCTTCGTGTGTGATGCCCAGGCCAAGACCTGTGCCCTTGAGCCCATCGTCAAAAAGCTGGCTGGCTACCTGACCACACTGGAGGTCTGCCACACTGTGGGCTTGGGTGGAAGGGCAGGCAGAGCTGGGGAACACATGTCTCCAGAACCCTCCAGACCTAGGAATCTGCCAGGGCAGGATGCCAACCAGGGTGTACCCACCGTGCTGTCCATGCTCCATGCAGCTAGAGAGCAGCTTTGTGTCCACGGAGGAGAGCAAGCAGAAGTTGGTGCCCATCATGACCATCTTGCTGGAGGAGCTGAATGCCTCAGGCCGGTGCACTCTCCCCATCGGTATGGACCAGCTTCTGCAAGGACAACAGAAGGGTAGAGGAGGGATGAGAAGGTGACGGGGGAAGGTGAACCCAGCCAAGGACAAACTCATGAACAAATTCATGGCCAGGAAATAGCCATGAGCTGAGCTGATGGTGTCCACGGTCTGGTGCATGATGGGGCTGGGGATGGGGCAGGAGAAGCCAGCAGAGCTCTCTAGCTCTGCTCCTTGCGCCTTGCATGTTCCTTCCCTGCTCTGGACCTCAGTCTCTCGCTCCATAAAAGGGGAAGATTGGCCCTACCCAGAGCCACCTGCCTGCCTCAAGGGTTGCTGGGAGGACTAGATGGTAATGGAAGGTCTCTTGGAAGAAATGGCACCGAGAATATGTGTGGTGCCCCCTGCAGATGAGTCCAACACCATCCACTTGAAGGTGATTGAACAGCGGCCTGACCCCCCTGTGGCCCAGGAGTATGATGTGCCAGTCTTTACCAAGGACAAGGAGGATTTCTTCAACTCACAGTGGGACCTCACCACACAGCAGGTGTGCTAGCCCTCCCAGGGTGTCATCACCTAGGGCTGGCCCCAGCCCTGGCCTCATCGCACCCCCACTGACCCAGCCCTGTCCTGCCCAGATCTTGCCCTACATTGATGGTTTCCGCCACGTCCAGAAGATCTCAGCCGAGGCCGACGTGGAGCTCAACCTCGTGCGCATCGCCATCCAGAACCTGCTGTGAGTGGGGCAACGATCACACCCATGACAGGGTCGCCAGCCAGGGAAGGGCCCAGGCTGGGAAGGCATGGCCCTCAGCAGCTGAGCACAGCTATCTCCCCCAGGTACTATGGTGTTGTGACGCTGGTGTCCATCCTCCAGGTAGGTGAGTCTGGGGCCTGGTTATGTGGAGAGTGGATCGTGTGACTGGGCCAGACGGGGGCTATGTCAGACTTCCAAGCCCCTCACTCAGGCCCCTGTGCCTCCCGCTGCCCTCCAGTACTCCAATGTGTACTGCCCGACACCCAAGGTCCAGGACCTGGTAGATGACAAGTCCCTGCAGGAGGCGTGTCTGTCGTATGTGACCAAACAAGGTAGTGGTGGGCTCTGGGGGAGGCCATCTTGGGGAGGGCGGGGCCACCTGGAGAGCTGACCACTGGCATCCACAGGGCACAAGAGGGCCAGTCTCCGGGACGTGTTCCAGCTGTACTGCAGCCTGAGCCCTGGCACTACAGTGAGAGACCTCATTGGCCGCCACCCTCAGCAGCTACAGCATGTTGATGAAAGGTTGGTCAGAAGGGGATCCCCTGGGGTGTGAGGAGAGTGCCTGAGGGCAGATACACTCTCTCTGTCTCTCCGTAGTCTTGGGTTAGAAAGGAAGCAGAATTATGTGGCACTGGTAGTCCAGGCAGGCTTCCTGGAGGTGATGAGCTTGGAGGCTAGTCCAGTCACTGAGACAAAATTGGAGGGGAGACTGCAGGAAAGGGTTGGGCTGGCTGGAAGGAGTTCTGGCCATGGCATCACCCCTCTCTCCCTCGACCCACACCTCAGGAAGCTGATCCAGTTCGGGCTTATGAAGAACCTCATCCGGAGACTACAGAAGTACCCTGTGCGGGTCTCTCGGGAGGAGCGGGGTCACCCTGCCCGGCTTTACACAGGATGCCATAGCTACGATGAGATCTGCTGCAAGACAGGTAGAGGCAGGCAGGACAGCTGGAATGGGGTCAGGGCAGGGTGGCCAACCCAAGGGTGCTGACCTCACCTCCAACACCCAACTCAGGCATGAGCTACCATGAGCTGGATGAACGGCTGGAAAACGACCCCAACATCATCATTTGCTGGAAGTGAGGTGTTGAGGGCTGGACTCAGACACAGCTGTAGCTACGTTCAGCTACTTTCTCCCGTCTGGTGCATGAAGGATAGACCAGCAGACTAGTCCATCCTGTCTCAAGGTTAATCCTCACTTCTGTAAATAAAGTCATCCATTTCAACCTACCTTTCTTTATTGAGTACCTCCTCTGAGCCAGCCACCAGAGAACCAACAGTGGATGCAATAGCCATGGTCCTGGTGCTCCGGAGCGCCATCTGGTGGGTAGGGCCGGCAATGGACAAATACATGTGCCCGCTAATCAAAAACCGAAACAATCTGGAAGATGTGATGAAGGGGAAGTGGGATGGCAGCTGGGGCTGCTCTGGATGAGAGGAGCAAGAACGGTCTTGTTGAGGTGACTGACTTAAACTGAGCCCCGAAGGAGGAAGAAAATTCCAGGCAGAGGGAACAGGTGCAGAAGCCCCCAAGCAAAAACCACTTTGGGATGTATGAGGAATCCAAGGGAGGCCCCATGGGGGCTGGAACATCAGAGGCAAGGGGGAGAGGGGCAAGGAACAAAGTCCCGAGGTAGGAGAAGGAGCCAAAGCCTGATACTGCAGAGCTGCTGGTAAGGTAGTTTGAGGGCCACAGGCAGCCATAGAGTCACCCTCACGCGAGGGAGTAATGTCCCGTGTACACTTTTAAAGGACTCCAGCTGCTCAGGAGGATCAGGAGTGGAAATGAGTCCAGTAAAGGGGCTCGGTACTGACCTCACGCGAGGTGATGGCCGCCTGGACCAGGATGCAGAGAAGCTGTGGGCCCCGCGCAGTATTTGGGGGGGGTCCTGCCAACAGGTGGAGCTGGGCGCGGGAAATAACTGGAAGGAGGAAGCCAAGCCCCAGGCGGGGGCCGGGATAGAGGGACTGCTGGAAAAGTTGGTGGGGGCGGGGCGACGACATCCGTCCGAGAAAAAACCCTAGGCCACGGGAGTTGGCATTCGGGAGACCTGTTAGCCGCAGCCAGTTGTGAGGGCGAAAATCCCGGGAATCCGCATAGAGCTGCTGCCCGCAGCCCTGCAGGCGAGGCCCACCTGGCGGTGCAAACCCGGAGCCGGCCACGGGTAGGAGCACTGCGCAAGCGCCGAGCCAGCCGTTTCCATGGCGGCGAGAACACGCGTCTCAACCGCTGCACAACGGCCGTGCGGGACACCGTTGAGTCCCTGTGTGCCGGCACCCCCGCCTCGGCGCCCGCTGCTGCCGGGAGTCAACCGAACCCCGCCTTCCCGCTCTCTGTCCCCGGCCCCGACATGGGGGACCTGGAGCTGCTGCTGCCCGGGGAAGCAGACGCGCTGGTGCGGGAACTGTGCAGCTTCCCGCTGCGCGAGATGGGCTCCGGAAGGTGAGGCGGCTGGATCACGCACGGGTCAGGCGGAGTCATGGGGTCGAGAGTCCTTGAGTGAGGGGAGTCCTGACATTGGGAGAAGGAGTTGCCCAGTGTGGAGGGGCCCGCAGTGGGGAGGTAAAACTGTCCAAGATAGGAGGAGTATGTGGTCCTGAGCCACCTCTAGCCCCCCCGGATCAGCTTAAGCCTCAATGGGACATAGCTCCCACCCCACTCCTACTGCACCCATGTGTACCCAAATGCACACACACACACCCTCTGGGGCAGGTGGAACCAGCAGCATGAGAACCTGGAGAAACTGAACATGCAGGCCATCCTTGATGCCACAGCCAGCCAGGGTGAGCCCATCCAGGAGCTGCTGGTAACCCATGGAAAGGTATGCTGGGAGTCACAAGCAGGGTTCCTGCCTTCACACCAACACCCCACCACACCCCACCCCACCACTCTACCCCTCAGGAGCACCCTGGGTGCCTCCTCTTCCCTGCAGCTGGTATATTGTCCTCAAAGGAAGGAGGAGTACGTTACCCATTTGCTTTTGTACCCCTGTTGGATAGGACCCTGGCATGCCGGGCCAGGTACAGATTGTGGGTTGACTAGGGTGATAGTCATGGATCAGAGAACAGCCTGAGCTACAGGGGAGGGCCCAAGTTCTAAAGGCATTCCTGAATAGACTGTCAGGCTGGAGGGGGCCCCCCATTGGAATGGAGGTGGGGCTTTGGCATGGAAGGAGGCAGCCTTCCTACAATGAGAGAGAGAGAGAAGGAGAGAGAAGGAGCAAGTTAGAAACCAGGGATTGGCTTGGTTGGAACATGAGCCAGGAGGTGGCACCAACAGATGACCTGAGCTATCACTTGACATAGGGGTTTCTCATCAAGGAAAAAGTAGAGCCCCCTACCGGGGGGTGCAGTAAGAACAGGGCACTGTGAAGGGCCTGGGTAAGGGTGAGGATAAGGCATACGAGAGCCTTGGAAGGCCAGAAGACAGGGACAAGAGGGAGGGCATAAGCAGGAGAGCTAGCCTTGCGGGGAGCAAGGCAGCCTGGAGACAAGGCAAGGGCCAGTCTCAGGAAGCATGGGTGATGTCCCCACACAGATGTTGAGGACAGCTGGAAATGAAGGTCGGGGTGCACGAGAGAGGTCAGGAAGATACTCATGGGGTGTAGGAGGGTCTAGGGGCCCAGGGGAGTTTGAGGAGAGCTGGGCTAAGCTGAGCCAGGGATGGGAGAGTTGCCAGGCCCAGGTAAGCCCACGTCATCCCTGTCCTGTCTCCCCCCCTGAAAGATCCCGACGCTGGTGGAGGAGCTGATCGCAGTGGAGATGTGGAAGCAGAAGGTGTTCCCCGTGCTGTGCAGGCTGGAGGACTTCAGGCCCCAGAACACTTTTCCCATCTACATGGTGGTGAGCTGGGCGCCCGGTCCACACCCTGCCCACTCCTTCCCAAGGCCGTGGACTAGATAGCTGGTCGCCCCTGTCCCTTCATCAGCATCCCCGGACCCTGTTCTCTGCTTGATGTGCTAGTTACACCACGAGGCCTCCATCATCAACCTCCTGGAGACAGTGTTCTTCCACAAGGTGAGGCGTCAGTCCTGCCCCCTGGCGGCAAAAGGGGGGTTATGTCTTGGGGCGGGGTGCCTCAGAGACAGAACGTTTCCCTTCTGCCTGCCCCCAGGAGGTGTGTGAGTCGGCCGAGGACACGGTCTTGGACCTGGTGGACTACTGCCACCGCAAGCTGACCATACTGGTGGCCTGCAGTGGCCATGGTGGTCCCCCCGAGGAGGAGGAGTTTCAGTACAGCTCCCCCATGAAGGTGGGCTGAGGTTCCCTGGGGCTGGCAAGGGCTAGACCCAAGCCACGCCCCACCCCAGGCCTGAGCACCATGTTGCCCCCAGGAGCTGCAGAAGCAGGCAGAGCTGATGGAATTTGAGATCGCGCTGAAGGCACTCTCCGTGCTGCGCTACATCACAGACTGCGTGGACAGGTGGGCGGGCCTGCCAGCCTGAGACCTGAAGGGATGCGCTGGGAGCCTGGGCCTGTTGCTCCTGCTCACCTGTCTCCACCCCTGTCCCTAGCCTTTCTCTGAGCACCCTGAGCCGCATGCTCAGCACCCACAACCTGCCCTGCCTCCTGGTGGAACTGCTGGAACACAGTCCCTGGAGCCGGCGGGAAGGGGGTAAGGCCCTTCCCTACCTGCTTAAGCCCCAGCTCTCTGCTTCCAGGATGTCCTCCAGGATGGGGGAGGGTTGGCAACTTGCACACAGGCAGATAAACTCTGCCCGCTAGCCCACATCGGATACCAGGACACCTCACCCAGCGTGGGCCAGACCCGGGCTCTGCAGCAGGCAAGGCCCGTGTGCCCACTAGAGGACTCACCATGCCCTGGAGCGAGCGCTACCAGAGTCTGGGCAAGTCCTGGGCCCAGGCAATGGTCAGTTCCCCAGCCCACGTGGCCACTCAAAGAGCATGCAGCGTCTGCCCGCAGGAGGCAACGGTATGCTGGTTCCTCTCCCCAGGCAAGCTGCAGCAATTTGAGGGGGGCTGTTGGCAGACAGTGGCCCCCGCAGAGCAGCAAAAGCTGAGCAAGTTGGACGGGCAGGTGTGGATCGCCCTATACAACCTGCTGCTGAGCCCTGATGCCCGGGCCCGCTACTGCCTCACGAGCTTTGCCAAGGGACAGCTACTCAAGGTGGGGAACGCTTCCCACACTGTCCCCACAGCCCCAGCTCTGCCCCACCTCGCCACTGCTGTATGTCTTTGTCCACCTACCTCTGCCCCAGTCCTGCTTCCAGACCTCAGGCCTCAGGTAACGTGGCGGCTAGTGGGACGCGGGCCCTGCAGGCACCCTCGATCCAGCCCAGTCCCTCTCCGTTCCCTGGCCCTCTGATCAGTGCCACTTCACAAATGGCCTCTCCTGGACACTCTTGCAGCTTCGGGCCTTCCTCACAGACACACTGCTCGACCAGCTGCCCAACCTGGCAGACCTACAGAGTTTCCTGGCCCACCTGGCCCTGACCGAACCCCAGCCCCCCAAGAAGGACCTGGTGTTGGAACAGGTAGGCGCTAGGAAGTTATTTGCTCAGGATCGCTTTGCCAGCTCCTCCCTGGCACTCTCCACTTCTCTCCCCCAGATCCCAGAGATCTGGGAACGGCTAGAGCGAGAGAACAGAGGCAAGTGGCAGGCCATAGCCAAGTATCAGTTGCAGCGTGTGTTCAGCCCCTCGGAGCAGGAGCTGCGGCTGCAGGCACGAAGGTGAGGTCTGCCGAGCTGGCGCGCAGGGTGGAAGGGATGCAGAAGGCATGGATGTGGGTAGGGGGTACTCGCTCCTGTACTCCCCCAGCCACGCCCAGCCAGGCCTTCCTGACCCTTTTTCCCAGGTGGGCTGAGACCTACAAGCTAGACGTGCTGGAGGCGGTGGCTCCCGAGCGGCACCGCTGTGCCCACTGCAGCGCAGACGCCTCCAAGCGCTGCTCGCGGTGCCACAAAGAGTGGTATTGCTGCAGGTGAGGGTGTCCTAGGGCCTTGGGTCCTCAAGCGTCACTCCCACACCGCCGGCAAGCGCTTTATCCTCACCCGCCCACTTGCCTGCAGGGAGTGCCAAGTCAAGCACTGGGTGAAGCATGGAAAGACTTGTGTCCTGGCAGCCCAGGGTGACAGAGCAAAGTGAAAAGCTGCCGCGCCAGGGGGCTGATGACCCATGCCATACAACCCAGTCAGAGAGTGCGCCCCTGAACCTCAGGCTCTCAGCCTGGCCTCTGCAAGAGCCGCCGCCTCCCAGATGGTGAGCTTAGCGGAGGGGTGGAGCTGCTGCCCCATCTCCCCCGGCAAAGCGGCTCTCGCTTCCTGCCCCACCCTGTGGATGGGCTTAGGGCGCTGGCTGCCTCAGTTGGGGCAGGAGGCAACGGCGAGGGCGAGGGCGAGGGCGAGGGTGACGGCCGGATGTGGGGACCCTCTTCCTCTTGCACAGTAAAGCTGGTCTCCAGAACACGCCTGTCTCCGCGTGACCCTTTGCGTTCGTCGTTAGGGGGAGGGGAGTTGCTCGCGGGATAAAGGAAGGGAAGGAAAGGAGGGCGGGGACTCCGCAAGAGGCCCCCGCCGCCGCCCCCGCCACCGCCCTCCGCCCGCGGGCTGACACAGCCTGGGCGCCCAGGTTTCCATTGCGCCGCTCTCCGAGGCGCTCTCCCGCCGCTCTGCCTGGATCTCCAGGGCGGCGCCGCATTGGGGCCCGCCCCCGCGGTCCCTCCCGCCCCGCTCTGGCTCGCGCTCAGCGCCGGCCGGAGCCTGGGTCCGGCCGGGCCATGTCCGCTGAGCCTGAGCTCATTGAGCTGCGTGAACTGGCACCTGTGCGGCGCGCCGGCCCGGGTCGCACCCGGCTGGAGCGTGCTAACGCGCTGCGCATCGCGCCGGGCACAGCACGCCACCCGGCAAGGCAGCCGGTCCCGGGCCGCGGCCACCGCTTCCAGCCTGCGGGGTCGACGACTCACACGTGGTGCGACCTCTGCGGCGACTTCATCTGGGGCGTCGTGCGCAAGGGTCTGCAGTGCGCGCGTGAGTAGCGGCCCCACGCGCTGGCGAGAGCGAAACGGGTGGTCAAGTGGCAGCGCTGTCGCTGCGGGTCAAGTTGCGATGAAGGGGGCCGGCGCGGAAGGCCCCCGAGGACCAAGTCCTTTACCTTTGCCCCGTCGTGGGAGGGATTGCGGGCACATGGTGTACATCCTTGCTGCGCCCCACCTGCCTCTGGGACACAGCTGGGTAGAGGCAGTTAGTTGCCTGTGAATAACAAGGTGCTGATTCAAGTTTCTTAGGTTTAACGTGCCTTGGCTCTTCCTGAGAAAGACTTTGTGCCTGCCAGTCTCGGAGTCCATATTCCCCAGGCCTGCCCCTTCCCAGAGATTCACTCACCATGTCCCCTTCCAAAATCCCTGGGATGGGAATTTACCCACGAATGGGAGGGGGCTTGGAAAAAGTTGGAACCTTGGGTGGGCCCCCTGCAAGAAGAAATTTTGTTGAGTTCTTTATGCAGCAAATATCACAGACCCAGTCAACCAGGTGCTAAAACATGAAAACATAACCACCCACAGGCCAGCGGTCCTTCTGCCTTCCTGGGAATCAACAGCCAGCAGAGGTTGCTCTCTCATTGGCTATAGATCGGCTAAAATCGCTTGGGATGCTTTTACAGCCCTCCAAACCCCTATGCCTGGCCCCTACCTCAGACCTGTTGAGTCAGTCTCTAGGAGTGTATCCGCGGTTTTAAAAAACATTCTAATAATGTGCAGCCTGAGTTGAGAATCACTGCTCTGGCCCATTTAAGAACTTGGGGAAGGTGTCCCAGGCCTGTCTGTCTGTGTATGGAGACCCTCTCATCCAGCACACGAGTCTCCTGAATCCACCTGGGAGGAGATTCTGGAGACATGACAGAATACAAAGTATGAACAACGGCTAGGACATCGCAGTGTTCCCCAGAAATAAAGTGGCTAAAGAAATGAAAAACAGGATAATTTGGGGGGGGGGTGTCAGGTAGAAACAAGGAAGGTATAAAGGATGTGTTTTTTGTTTTTGTGGGTTTTTTTGGCCTCAAACAACTGGGAGAATAGTGGTAATTTTGGCTGAGATGAGGAACTCTGGTGAGGATTGGATGAGATGGGAAAAAAATGAGTTAAATTTTGGCCACGTTGGGTTGAAACGTCTGTTGGACATGGAGAAGATACATACAGGATTTGATCTGAAGGGGGAGGTCAGTGATGGAAGCCTTAGATCTGGGCTAGGTGAGTGTACACGGAGCAGGGCAGTGAAGACGGAGCCTCCGTGACACTCCGCCATTAGATTTGAGAGTGAAGACAGAATCAAAGGAGCTGAGCAGGAGCTGCCAGGAGGTAGGAGGGAAAACCGGGGTCGTGGGGGCCCGTGGGAACCGAGGGGAGCAGCATGAAACGTTGCTGAGGTCGGGAGGATGGAGAAGGGGCCGCCGGATTTGGCATTGCACAGGTTGTGAGGACCTGGACCAGGGCAGTTTCCTGGAGAGAGGGGCAAGCCAGATTGAAGTGGGTAGAAGAGAGTGAAGGCCAAGAAATTGAGTGCATGTAGACCAGCGTTGATAAGTTTTGGTATGAGGGGAGTTGAGACAGATTAACAACTAGAGGGGGACATTGATTAAAATTCTTTTTTTCCCCTTCAAGGGTGGAGGGAGGGGGCAGACAATGCGGAAGGGGGAAGTTCTGCGCTAGGCGCTAGAGCTCAAACTGCTGAGCAGGCCAGGATCCCTAGCCGCCTGAGGCCTTCCTTCCAGTTTCCAGACGGGGGAACTAACACTAGAATTTCTGTAGCAGTGGGCGGTAAGGGGGCCCGAAATAAGGACGATCATGCAGAGCCTGGCGGGCAACGTCCTTCACCCCGGGGCCTCTCTTCCGTCCCCGGGACGCTTCCCGGAGCTGGAGCTGGGGCTCCTCCGCCTCATAGCCAGGCCTCTCTGCAGATTGTAAATTCACGTGCCACTACCGTTGCCGCGCACTCGTCTTCCTGGACTGCTGCGGGCCCCGGGACCTGGACTGGGAACCGGCGCTGGAGCGGGACACAAACGTGGTGAGCGCGGGGCCGGGGATTGGGGGGTAAGAGTGAGGCAGAGACGCGCACACGAGCGCGCCACATCGCAGGCAATGTCTAGATCCGCTCGGCGTTGAGCGCAGTGAGCGTTCTAACAGCGGATTTCCCCGCGGCAGAGTGACTAACTCTGCGCGCGGGCTCGAACGGGTGCCGGGGGGTGCTGCCTCCGCGCGGACTGCCCCAAACGTCCTGGGTCTGCGCCCACGGCGTGTCCACACGGTCCGGCATCCTCTTCCGGTCCTGCGGCCACGCTGGTGCACATGCGCATACGCTCCGACTTGTTTCCCCCAAGGGAGGCGGGGCCTGTGGGCGGGGCGGAGCGGAGCTGCCTGGGCGATGAGATCATTCCCAAGGGCGAGGCGCGTGTGGCCCCGCCCCTCAGCGTTCCTCCCCCAATGAGACCCGAGCTAGAGCGTGCTGGCTACATTTCAGTGCTAACGGTTGCAGCACTGAATGGGCTTCGGCGCACGCGCACACTGGCAAGTGCGCACGCGCACGCGCGTCTGGGGCGGGGGTTGGAGACTGCCGGCGCACCGGGCTCCGGCGGCTGGCTGGCGGGCGAGCGGGCGAGCGGGCGAGCGGGCGCGGCGATGGGTGAGGTAGACGCGGGGACGCCCTCTTTCGAGATGACCTGGAGCAGCACGACAAGCAGTGGCTACTGCAGCCAGGAGGACTCGGACTCGGAGCTCGAGCAGTACTTTACGGCGCGTACTTCGCTAGTGCGCCGGCCGCGCAGGGACCAGGTGGGGACCGGGAGTTGGGGGCGGTTGCTGGGACCCTGCCCCTCCCCGGTAAGTTTCTGTGTGGAGAGTTTGTGGGCAGCCCCACGCTGCCGTCAGCATGGATCCCGGGCCAGCCCGTGGAACCATGTGTCGGGCTGTCTCTAGCGCGTCAGTACTCGGTGCAGAGGCGTTGCCGTCTCGGTTGAACCAGGGGAAGCGGCTACGTGACTTGAGGTAGACCAGGGACAGGCATTAACCACCTATGACTAAAGCTGACTGCGCAGTCTGGACTAGCACCTCGATTTCCGCGTTTGGGCGCTCCCACCCGCTGTGGGAGACCGGGAGAAGGAAGTGGAGGGGGAGGAGTCCTCGCCGGGAATTGAGAAGTTTTTTTTGGAGGGAAGCGAAGGAAGATCCACACCCCTCCTTACGCACTCCTGGATGGAGCCAGCCGAGTCCCCACTTCTTGCTGGTCCTGGCTTGTCACCAGCTGCTGGAATGTGGAGAATTCTGATCCCCATTCTGGAGTGGACCTGGAGTGCTCGCTTCAGCAGCACATTTGCTAAAATTGCAGTGGATCTGGAGAAAGGAGATTTGGGAATGGATGGGAAGGAGGCTTTGTTTTGGACCGTTAACATCCAGAAGCTCTTTATCCACAAGAGATGGGAAGGCTCGATTGCAAAATGCGGAGAGGGTCAAGAGAGATAGGAGTTACTATAAGGAGCAGCTGTGTCTTGGAGTCTCGTAGATGTCCCCATTAGCAGAGACGTCGGTGCTCTGTGCCATGAGTATGACCACCAGGCTCAGGTAACTAACTTCTGGAGCTGGTACACTTCAGGGGAACAGTCTGGCCAGAGCATTAGGAAAGAGAGCCGGAAACTGTGAAGCATAGTATATCCGGCAACAGTGGGACACAATTCCTTACATGAACCAAGAAGAGGGAGTCTTAGATGAAAAGTTGATACCTCAAAGCCCAGCCCAGAGCTTGGGTGCAAGGTTTGAGTTTGGACCCCTAGCCTGTGTCTATGCCACTCAGTCCTGAGCCATTTTCCCTTATGGAAAGGTGAGAAAACGGCAAGACACTAATCCATTGAAAAGGAGGCTGTTGAGTCCCAAGTTGTAAATAAAATAAAGCCATCGGTCACTATGGGCAGCGGCAGAGTGGAGAGTGAATTGGTACCGTTCAGGAGACAGGGAAGTCCACGGTCCTGCTGTGCACCCCTCTGGGATGGTTGTTGGAATCCTCCGCCACATCAGCTTTGGAAATGGAAAAAGAAACCCTTCCCCCTCTAGAGTCCTGGCAGGACAGTGCAGGCCTCCCGGCTAGGTCTCTTGTTTTACGAATAAAGATGCCGAGGCGGGTTCACCTGGCGAAGGAATGGGGCTGGAAGTGAGGCCCCTGCATCCCAGTCCAGGGCCCTTGGATTACCTGGGAAGGGAAGCAGCAGCAAATTTTCTCATTCCCAGGCTGGAGCTCAGAGCCATCACATGGAAGGGGAATAAGTTGGTTCCATCCCTGTGCCCACCCTGTTCTGTAAACAGAATGCTCATTCTTCTTGCTCTGGCCCTAGAATCTGTTCAGCTTTCCTTTTGCCCCTAGCAACATCCCTCCCATCCTGGCACTTTTCACTGCACTCCTTTCTGTCCCAAGCTCTCTCCTTGGTCCTGAACAAACATATACACCCTTTATTCCCAGGCTCCAGCCCCCATTTTCCTCCCTAGAACCCACATTTTTCAGAGCCCACACCATCTTTTCTAACCAGCCTCATGGGGTTTCCCACTGTCCCCACCAAGGTTTCTGCTAGAGTTTTCACTTCTCAATGCTCTTCTCCATCCAGGAGGCCTTTGGAAATTTGGGGAAGCAAATAGGCTTCAGTTCCCACCCCTCCCCCCGATACTTTTTTCCTGTGGTGCCCCAGCCTTAGTCCTCAGCTCCATGTACTTGCTGGCTGCTGAACAGCAGTGTGTTCTAGCTGAAGAGCATACTGCTAAAAGGCTGTGGACTTCACCCTACGTTTTTATTCGTCTTCCTTATTTGTCCCCATCAGATGGTTTAAGCTTAGGGAGCTTCAGAGCAACGGTCGGGGAGAAGCGTGGCTGTCCTGGGCTCAGGGCTGGGCACAAGGTTATAATACGGGAAACCTTCTGATGGGAACTCCCTTTGGACTTGGGACAAGGCAATAGTCCTCGCACTGATCTCAGCTGTGTCTGTGACACTCCCATTCCAACTAGGGCCTATCTGACGTCAACAGGAAGTAAGGCTGATGCAATGAGACCAAGGGAGTTTGGTGAAAGTTAACAGAGAGCCCTGGCTGCCCTGGTGCATACTCCACCATTCCGACAAGAACCCAGTTCCTGGAGGGGCTGAGAGGGGCTGAGTGGTGGAGCTAAAATCTTTGCTATGGACATCCTGACGATGGGGAGGAGGTGCAGAAGCCTACCTGCTTGGCACTTGTGGGGCAGGCTCTCCAGGAGACTGCCTGTGCACCCCTGGCAGATTGGAACCTGGCCTGAAGCTACCTTTTGTGCAACTTGGGTCAGGATCCAATGGCATGCCACAATGGTTTACTATGTCTGAGACATGCAGGGCTGGCCCGTAGCCCTCCACCAGGCGGTGCTGTAGAGGTTGCCCTTCCTCTCCTGCTCACAGATAAGCTGGGCTCCTGGCATGCACCCAGTCCTCACACTTCTCAGCCTGCAGTGAGTCCATGGCCCCTTGCCAGGGCAGAGTGGCAGATTGGGCTGCCTTCTCCAGGACACACCCTGACCCCACCCTGACATTAGGCTGTGCAGTTGAGAGGTAGTTTTACTGTAAACAAGAGTCCTTCCTCAGCGTCCCCTATCATTTTCTGGTCTCTGGCCTCGTGCCTTTAGTTGCCTAGGTTTTAAGGTACCTGTAGGGCCCCACCTAGAGGAGGCTCCAGTCAGGGCAGAAAGAAGCCAAATGATTCTGCCTTTGCTGTCTCCATCCATAGTGTGAAGAACCAGGAGCAGTGATGGGCTCTTCTCATCAGGTCTTGAGCTTTGTTGTCAGTTTCCAAAGGGTGCCCCAGAGGTCATTTTTTAGAGTGGCCCACCTGGGCTCACCTCTCTGCCTGTGTCATGCATTGAAGTGGGATAGGTCTCTTAACAGCCCTGTGTCCATCCTTACCCATCTTTCAGGACGAACCTGTGGAGTGGGAGACACCTGACCTTTCTCAGGCTGAGATTGAGCAGAAGGTCAAGGAGTACAATGGCCAAATCAACAGCAACCTCTTCATGAGCCTGGTGAGTTGACTGCCTGGGAAGGGGATGTGGGGCAAGGCGGGGATCCAGCTGTGTGCCTGATGCCCAAAGGGTCGCCGCTGAGGTATTCTTGGGTGGACCCAAGCAGTGACTTATTCGAGTCCTCATGGACTGCTGGTGCCTCGTTCTGTTCCATCTCACCTGGAACCTAGTCATGGTTCGGTTTCTCTTCAGAACAAAGACGGCTCCTACACAGGCTTCATTAAGGTTCAGCTGAAGTTGGTGCGCCCTGTCTCGGTGCCCTCCAGCAAGAAGCCACCCACGTTGCAGGATGCCCGACGGGGCCCAGCACGGGGTCCAGCTGTGAGGCGTCGCACCTCCTTCTACCTGCCCAAGGATGCTGTCAAGCACCTTCACGTGTTGTCTCGCACACGGGCCAGAGAGGTCATCGAGGCTCTCCTCCGCAAGTTCTTGGTGGTGGACGACCCCCGCAAGTTTGCGCTGTTTGAGAGGGCCGAGCGCCATGGCCAAGGTGGGGCTTCCTACCCGACCCCACCATGCGTGAGGATGCATATGCACGCAGCTGTGTATACAAGGGTGAGGGGGCTGGGCCTGACCCTAACCAAACACTCCCTTCTCCCTGCCTGGCCTTCAGTGTACCTCCGGAAGCTGTCGGATGATGAGCAGCCCCTGCGGCTACGGCTCCTTGCAGGGCCCAGTGAGAAAGCCCTAAGCTTTGTCCTGAAAGAGAATGACTCTGGGGAGGTGAACGTGAGTACACAGCTCTCCTTCGTTTCTTGGTTGTCACTGGGCAGGGCTGGGGAGTTGCAGCCACAGTAAGGCTTGGAGGAAGAACGGGGCTGGAGGACAACAAGCCTTGCAAAGCCTCTCCAGGAGTGTGTGAACTTTGTGGCTAAAGTGAAGGTTTCCTGGCCACTCATGCCAAGGTCTAGGGCTTGTCCCAAAAAGCCAGGAAGGACTTTGTTGGCGCTCTGCTCTTTCCCATTGTGGAAAGTTCTCAGGAGATACAGGAGTCCATCTGATGGTATGGTGATCCAGGCCAGATCAAAGCCACACGGATGAACCCAGATTGTCCTGGAGGCTCCTAGTCAGACATTAGGACTTCCTACCTGGAAGCTGTCTGGCTTTCAGGTATTGGGTCTATGGAGTGAGATTAGACTCAGAGTGTGGGAATGACCTGTCCACAAGTAACTGGAACATGTGGTTTGGCTGCCTGTCCACAAGGTGACTGCCCTACTTTGTAGGACCCATCTTCTATACAGACTGGGTGGGAATCCTAGGACAGACCATTCTGGAAAGAACCTGACATTAGAAAGCTCAGTCCTAACTGTGTGACCATAATGCTCTGGTCTTCTCTGGGGAGGGCCTGCTGGCCATGCATACTACAGTGTGTGTCACCCCTCCCTGCTGCAGTGGGATGCCTTCACCATGCCTGAACTACACAACTTCCTGCGCATCCTGCAGCGGGAGGAAGAGGAACACCTCCGGCAGATCCTGAAGAAGTACTCCTATTGCCGCCAGAAGATCCAGGAGGCCCTGCACGCCTGCCCCCTGGGGTGACCTCTTGTACCCCTAGGTGGAAGGAAGAGAGTAGGCAGCGCCAAGGGCGTGCTGTGTGAGTGTGACAGGGCCCGTGTGGTCTGAGGAATGAGTGTGCGTGGAGGCCCTCTCTTGGGGAAATGAGCCCAAAGAACGGTGAAGGAGCTGGCCCCCTGTGTCCATCAGTGGGTGTAGCAGAGCATGGTTCTGTACCCTTCTGCCCCTCATGTACTGGGTTGGTGGGCCAGGGTTGCCCTGGGAAGCTGCTCCAGGCTTGCAGCAGGGTTAGAGCAGGCAGAAGTCTCCTGAATTCGTATCTCAGATGCGAGAATCTTGGAGACCCTACACACAGTATAGGGTCGTGTTTGCAAGGATGAAGATCCTCATCTATGGGGAAAGGTTGTATGCTTTGGGTCTTGGATGGGGTCACAGGATAGCCCTATCAGAGCCAAGGGTGGGTGTTTAAGGTAAGGCAGGCATTGTGGAAGAGTCTAGATTTTCCTTTACAGTACCCTCTGGCTCCACACAACCCTGGGGGTCAGGGAGTGCTGGCTCACAGTGCAGCAACAGTGCCTCAGTGCCTCCTCCGAGGAGGATGTCCCTGGGCGGGGGTCTGTGAGTATGAGCACTGGCCCAGGTCCGTGCCTTGTTTGCCAATCAAAGCCAGGGTCTTTACTTCAGGTATTTTTAATGATGCGAGTGAATGTATGTAACATTTTGTGGCCTCAGCTGAATGCCTCCTGTGGGAAAAGGGGTGGGGGTGACATCATCAGGACCTGGGGCCTGAAAAGATTTGGCTGAATAAAAATTTTAAGAATCTCCTACTTTTGGACTCTTTATTATGGGCCCTCAGTTCGTTGCCCCTCATATCAGTAGCTGCCAAGGGTGATGGACAGGCTCACAGAGCACCTTTTCAAGGTCACCATGGAACCGATTTATGTAGGATGTTGGGTACTGATATGTACTCGTGTACATATGTGCTCTGGGGTTCAGGTCTTGGTGTGAGCAAGAATATCAGCCGCAGTTAATGCTTAGGGAAACCACACACCTCGCAAGCTGTGGGAGGCGCTTCACTAAATACTTGAGCTACTTCTTTAAACCAGACACTGCTCACGGCACCGAAGGTACAGCTATTACTTCTTGCCATCATGAAGCACGTCTTCTGGTGGTTTTGAGAACACTGAATTGGAAGTTCTTCAGACTTGAAAGTAGTTATATGACATTTGGTCAATTCCTTAATTTTCCTTAGGTTCGATTTCTCCACATCCGACAGTGGTGATCTCAAAAACTGTGTGGGAATAGGATGAGGCCAGATGCGCACTGCGTGGCCTGGCCTGGGATCAGGCCCCAAAATGCTGTTTTTGGGGAACCCTGGTGGTTGGGCAGGCCCGCTGAATCTGACCTTCGGAATACGGAGACGTTGGAGCCGTCACACGCCAAAGAAGCCAGCAGGACTAGCTACTGTTTTCCTGGGTGGGAGCTGCCGCAGCTGGAGAGAGCGTGGCCTGCCGGGACCTGACATCTCGCAGTGCGTGCTGGGATGCCTAGCGTCTGAGGGCGGCTATTGGTTCCGCTCTGCAGATCGACGAGAGAACCAACCAATCGAAAGGGGCAGCGTGAGAAGCGTCCGGAAGCGGAAATGATGTTTCCGTGGAGACAGCGGAGCCTGCGGAAGACGGCGGCGGCAGCGGCGGCGGCACCTGCGAGGGGAGGCCGAAGCAGGGCATGGCGACGCCGACGGCCCTGTGAGAGCGAAGCGGCCGCGGGGTCCGCCATGAGCCGGCGGCCCTGACATGGGCGCCAGCGGCTCCAAAGCTCGGGGCCTGTGGCCCTTCGCCTCGGCGGCGGGGGGCGGCGGTCCGGAGGCGGCGGTCGCAGAGCAAGCTTTGGTGCGTCCGCGAGGCCGAGTCGTGCCCCCCTTCGTATTCACGCGCCGCGGGTAAGGGCGTGGGTTCCGCCCGGGGGAAGACAGGCTAGCGGCTAGGCTCCCCGCGTCGTCCGTAGCTTCCGCCGCCGTATCCCTTGCACCCGAGTTAGTACCACTCCCACACTTCGGGCTTGCATTGGAGTAAGGAATGTGGAAAGCCGGGCAGTCGGTTCCTGGCGTCCTGGCTACTTTTAAGGTCTCCCTGGGAGAAGAGTGAGCCTGTAGCTTGTCCCTGGGCAGGCAGCTTTATGCACGGTAAAGCTAAGAGGGCCTCTCCACGACTTCAGGACCTCTTCCTTTCGTCCTTTCCAGCCCAGCCTTCAAGCTGAAGGCTCCTAGCCTTCCTCTCCCTCAGTTCTTTTGAGAAAGTGACCCTTTGTTTTGGCTGTTTCTGTTCCCTACAATGGCGAGAAGAGGCTGGGAAAGCAGGAATGGGCCCCAGTGTTGGGGATGGGACCTAGGGGAAAAGGCCCTCACCCAGGTGTGTTGTTCTCCAGATCTGGAGCTCAGACCCCCTAACCCCCAGGGGTCCAGACAAGAGCACTAGATTGGTCAGGCCCTGGTGTTCCCCTGGGGACTGGTACTTAAGTGATGCTAGAGTTTTGGCTGTAGATCCTAGGAAAGTCCCAACAGTGGCAGCTTGGCTGCACTAGCTAACCGGGGGGGATGCAGCCTTCTCCCCCTTTAAGCTCCCTCTTAGCTCAGGCTACCTCAGGCTTTGGCCCTGGGCCAGCAGTGGCTTCTGGAATGAGACCAGCATGTTCATGCCACCATCCTGCTCACTAGAAATCGTGCATGAAGGCAGGGGCCTGATGTTGGAATGGCTATTGCTGAACAAACTAGCGCTGAGCACTGGTCTTGGCTGCCTGCACAATGTACTCTGGCAGAGCCTCTCTTCTTGGGATCTGACAGAGTAGCACTGGCCACCACCCAAATCCTCACTTTTAGTAGAATCCAGACCCTAAACGAGAGATTCTGCAGACATATTATCTTCTTTTTCTCCCATCAAGGTTGTTTCTCCCCATTTGAGGGTGGGTACACTTCCTGGTGGTCTGTGGCATTTGCCATGACCAGATGTGAGACTCCAGCCCAGCCTGTTCCCCTCTCTTTCTACACAGCTCCATGTTCTATGATGAGGATGGGGACCTGGCTCATGAATTCTATGAGGAGACAATCGTCACCAAGAATGGGCAGAAGCGGGCCAAGCTGAGGCGGGTACATAAGAACCTGATCCCTCAGGTGAGGGGCTGGGCACTGGTCATAGAGCGTATGTCGAGCGTGTGGAGGTAGACTTAGATGGGGTCTCCTGTCATGGTGGGAGCTCTTGGGGGAGGAACTGGGAGGAACAGGAAGGCTTCCTGGAATATGGGCACTGGGATGGCCCTCACTAGCCTCTGTTTCCATGGCAGGGCATCGTGAAGCTGGATCCCCCCCGCATCCACGTGGATTTCCCTGTGATCCTCTATGAGGTGTGAGCCTAGGGGGTGGCAGGCATAAGCACCCCCTGCCTCAGGAAGAAACCCCCAGGTTCAAGATGTGGCTTCCTTTGAGGAATCTAGGCTGAAGCCACATCCTGAATAAACTCCTTTGGCCTGGAACCTTCCTTCAGCTGTGAGCGGGGCAGTCCTGCATTGCCGGTCGGGTGCTGGTTTGTTTGCAGACAAGAGGTGGCTGGCTGGTGGCTGGTGTTACCAGACCACCTTCCCCAGCAGTCCAACGAGGAGCTTGGCAGGGCATACGATGATTGGGAATGCCTGGTTCCTGTGCCCTTGCCCGATCTGCTTTCTTCCAAGCTTGCCTAGGGCCCAGCCCTGCTAGGGGCTACAGCACTTTACAAGTAAGGTCTGCCTTCTTCCAGCCCCTGGGCTGTGGGAGCTGTACGCAAGTAGGAACTTCCTTTCCCTCACTTCCTTCACCCTTTTGTTGGAGCATTTCAGCCGTTTGCTACCTCGATTCCTCCTCTGTTGGACAGAGGCTGGGGGCAACGCAAGCCTGATTCTTCCTGCCTACCTGCCATGTGTTCCCACTCCCAGATGGATGGACAATTTGTTGGCTATTAATAGGAGTAGGGACTGGTGTGGGAGATTTCTCTCCACCCAGGACTGGGCTGATCCCTCTCCTTTGCACCTAGTTGTTGTCCCTTGTTGTCCTTCCCTCCATCCCACCCCCCAGTTGAGAGAGTAGAGGACGGGATGAGGAAGGGCTATGGATGCCTGTGCCTATGGGGAGTTGCCCCTAAGCCACTTACTCCATCTAGTCCCCCTTGTCTTTGCACTAGCCCCCCCATTGGGAGGAGACCATCTGCCACCCTGTGGTGAGGGACAACACCCTAGGACTGGTGCCAGTAACTCTGAGGAGCCCCACCACTCCTTCCCCTACAGTGTGCCCCTCTCTTCAGGATCAGTCAAGGGAATGTACCAGAGCCAGAAAGGAGAGAACAACCATAAAAGGAATACTTAAAATGTGAAAGTTTGTAAATAGTCTAGTCCATGATGTTGTTGGGGCAGAGTCTGATTTCTACATAGAAATGACTTTTTTTTAATCCTTTACTGTGCAAGCTCTGTGCTTCAAGAGTGTGGAAAATGGTATGGGTAGGGTGACCCCCAATCTAGGAAGGCTGTCGTGTTATTTGTTCAGTTTCAATAAAATTATTTGTAGACCCTGCATACAAGAGTGGCATCCTCTGGGACTGTAACACCCAGTGGGGCTACCTCCCCACCTGGGCTCAGTAGGTAGGCCTGGGCCCAGGACTCTGGTGGCCTCCTGTCACCAGCAAGACCCAGGGTAAGCCTGAGCCCAGCCTGTAGCCATCCCAGCCATGACCAGAAGGTGGCAGTGTATTCACATAGCTCTCACCACAGGGCCCCCTCAGGGTGGAGGGCCATTCATCTATTGTGTTCAGTAGGTGGGGACCCGTAGGACTGGAAAGTCTTGGGCTGCTTCACTAGCAGTTGGCCCCACCTTCCTAACTTGAGGGGAAAGCGTGACCTCAGATAGGTCAGGAACATCTGTCCTGCCCCCTGCAGTGCCAGCTGCCCCACATGAGGTCATAGCTTGATCCCTATGGACCTCCAAGGCCCAGGCTTAGGTGGACAGCAGCCAGATGGGTGCCACCATGCCCTTGATCTACTGTAAGTCTCTGCAGCCCAAACCCACCAGCCTTCTCCCAGGGCTTCCTGCAGACACCACCAGGAGACTGGGCTTGGGCCTTCTGTTCCAGCAGGAAAAGCTCAACCACCCTGTGCTTTCTCTGTTCCCTCCCACCTGTCTTGTCACCTGCAGCCGGCCCCCTGTGAACATTTGGCTTATATGTCTCAGGTTGGTTCAGGCCCAGCCTTTGGCCATTAGCCCAACTCCCAGTTAGGGAGGATGGAGGGCGAGACCACAGGCTTCTGGGTCTGGGCAGTTCGCCTGCCAGTCTTTTGGAGGCTTAAACTGTCAAGTCCAGAGCAGGATCACACTGTGCAGCCTGGATTTACAGTTCTTTGGCCACCTGCCCATTTTCCCAATAGGATGCTAGACATAAGGCCCCATCATCCTCCACTGTCCCGCCTACTGACTGCCCCAGGGCCAGGGTTCTGCCATGCCAGATGGTATCCCGTCTCCCATCACCACTGTCCCAGTGTGGGGGAACTCCCTGTGCTGGGCCTGCCCCAGCTAGCTGACCCCAAAGCTGGAAACAATGGGGGTCAGAGCACGGCTTCCCCACTCCCTACCACAGGGCTGTGCTCACTTCCTTCCTGCTGGCTGCCTGAGGAAGTGGCCCTGCCCTGGGACAGTCTGGTCTGGCCTTTGTTTCCCCAGGGGCCACCACCCTTGGAGCTTCCAAAGCCAGCATGGTAGAGCCAGCATGGTGGTACAGGGACACACGCACACACACCCATGCAATGTCCTGGACTCCTTGGTCCTCAGGGACAGGGTTCGTGCCCACCACCCCAAGCTCCCAATCCTACACAGCCTCTGTTAGGGAGTGGCCCTGGCCATCAGTGGGACAGCACGGTAAGGAAGGCAGGGTAGGCTCAAGTGATCTGAGAATGTACAGGTTTGGCTTCACCTCTGAAGGGGTGTGCTGGGACCCTGTTATGGCCTCCTCAGAGCCAGCTGCATTATGGGCACCCCCCTCCCACAGGAACATACCCCTTCCCTTACCTATGTTGTAGGAGCCCCCAGCTCTTCAGAGTCTCAGTGAAATCCACCTAGGAATGTCCTCTGGAAGGAGAGTGCCCTGCAGAACCCTCCCGGCCCCTGCCCAATACCCGGAATCACACACATCAACATACACTTGATTACACTTGGGACATTTCCACTCTCACTGGAAAAAAATGGACTCAGCTCCTGTCATTTCTCCTCCTCGCCCCGCCCCCGCCCCACCAGCTGGTTCCCGTCATCACCTGCTCAAGGGGATCATCAGTCAATCATGTCCCAAGTAGCCTGACTCTCCAAAACAGCACCACTGGGGGCCCCTCCACTCATCCTACAGCATTTGAGGATGGGCCTCAACCCCAAGGGAAAGTTGGGGAAAAGAGCTTTCAATGTTAAGAAAGTTGCCAGCATGTGGGAGACGGGGCACCTGAGCCAGATCCCACAGCCTTCCTGTCACCTGGCCCAGTTCACCCTGGGGGAAGGGTGGGGAGGGCTGCCGGCCAACAGGGCATACCGGAGGGAAATAGGGTCAAGGCAGTCCCCTCCCCCGCGCCGTTCCTGGCCCTTTCCTCTCGGAGGGGCAGCAGGAAGTGAGGAGAAAGGGCTGGGGTGGGAGGCGGGAGCGGGTGGGAGGGGATGGGGTTTATCAAACCTCCAGCGGGCTGCCCTGCGGGCAGCAGCTGGCGCTGGTAGCTTGGCTGGAGAGACTACCCTGGGAAGGAGGAGGCCGCCGACCGCCTGGGCCGACGGACTCCCGCACAGGTGAGCCCAGCACAGACAACTGGTCTGCACCCCCCGTCCCCCCGTCCCCTATAGGTGCGCTCACAGCAGCGCTCCCCCTTCCTCTCCTCCCCTGCGTGCGAGTGGGTAATGGGCCGGCGGTGCAGACTCGCGTCCTTCGGGGAACTGAGCCCCGCATGGGAAGCGGATCTAGGACGAAGCAAGGAGATCTCGCCCCAGTTCATAGGCAAGCCTGCTCCCCAGCGGGTGAAAGGGTTCAGGATACCGTGTGGAAGCCCGAGGTTGCCCCTCTGGCCGAGCTGGCTTTCTCCGTGGTCCCGCCAGGAATTTCTGCGAGGGTGGCAGCCTGTTCGGAGTTGAAAGAAAGTCTTGGGAGCTCTCACAGCCCACCCCGCGCGCCTGAAACTGGGCTGGAGGGAACGGGAGTCCAGGGATTGGCCTGTCCCTGATGTAAGTCTGGGTTTGAGGGATGCCCTTACCCCCAGGGCCCTCTGGGCTTACCGGCCCCCAGCTGACTGGCCACGCTGCGACCCACAGCTCCTGTTGTCAAGACAACCACTGCCTCCGCCCGGCCCCCACCCCCAGTCAATTAGGGGGCGGGGTGCCCCTTCAGACCCTGGCGGGGGAAGGGAGCCCTGATCCGTAGGTGTCAGGACAGTACTGTCCTGGGAGGCTGGAGATCGGCCCTGGTCACCGTCCCCCTTTTCACGCAAAATGGCCCCAGGGCTGGGGGCTACACTCGGGGATAACGAGCCAGATCCGCAGCTGCCCTTAGCCAAGGCCTTGAGGGTTCACAGCACCTCCTTACGGCCACACAGGAGAATGCCACCTCCGTTTTCCCCCTCCTCCATCCCGGTCCTTTATGTTTTCCCTTTAAGGGGCTGGCCGCGCCGCGGAGCAGGGAGGACTGTACCACTGGCCGCAGGCTGCGTGGGGGTGAGAATCTCGGGTTGACGGGCGCTGGTGGCCGAGACTACAGAAAAAAGCCCCGTTCGGTGGGGCCTCACGGACCTAGATGGGTGGCCACGTTCCTTGGCGGAGGATCCGGGGACCCTGGAGCCCGAAACGCGGCATTGGCAGCTAGAAAGTGAGGCACGCCTTCCCGCCCCGACCGCAAGTCCTGTCCCGGGCCCGCCTCCGCACTGGATTCTTAAAGGGTCCGCGGGCCAGGGGGCGGAGCCAACAGAGGCGCCGAGCCGGGGCCGAGCCGGGGCCGTGCCTGGGCGAGTGGCCGGAGTGGGCTGGGCCGGGGATGGCGGTGGCTATGGCGCGAGCCCCGGCGGCACCCCGCGCGAGGTGAGGGCGGACGGTGCACACCTGGCTTCTTTCTTCCCGTGAACTGAGTTCGGAACCGCGGGGAAGCAGCCCAGGGACCCCACCCCCACCGCGCCGGGCTCAGGCCCCACGTGCAGAGCGGAGGCGGGGTCCTGCACAAAGGCCAGGCGGAGTGAGCTTTATCCCCACCGCCTGGCGTCGGGCGCGCGCATTCCGGTGGCCGTGGAGGGAAGGGCCGGTCGGCCGGCGCCGCCGTGGGAGGTCCGCTGCCCCTTTGTCCCTGCGGGGCTTCTACCAACCTTGAGAGAGTGTCTGCGCTCGAGACAGTCCTGACAGCCTCACTCTTCTGCCTGGCGGGTGCTGTGCTAGCTCCGCGGCTGTGTTCCAGCTTGCTAGCCGCAGCCTGAGCTGTGCCCTGCCTTACCCAAATGCTGTCGTTTCTCTGGACCAAGAGTTCCTCACCGGGTACAGAGTGGGCCTCGGGTTCCGGGCTTTCTGAAACCGTGCACTGGGTGGTATGCAGGCGTGCGTGTGTCTCTGGTCAGCGAGTCTGTAACTTAATCCGTCCAATTCTCAGAGGGGTCCACAGACCTAACAGAGGTCCCTTCTCAGCCACAGGCCACCTGCTCCAAGAAGGAGCCCTGTGCTCCGGCCAGTGAGTTTCCGGGGTGTCTTGCCTGCTTCTCGGTGGCCCGTGGTCTGTCTCTCAGACGTGTTACAGCTATGTAACAGGTCTGAACAGCCCTCAGAACCGTGTCCCACACAGCATGGGCTTTGAAGACTGTAGATGGGTTTGGGATAGGCATCGCCAGGATTCTCTAGACTGACTTGCTCTCTCCCACCCTTTCCTTAGTTCCTGAGCTGGTGCCAGGCAGGTGACACCGTCTTCCTGCAGCCCCCAGCATGTGGGCAGGCCTGAGCCCCGCCGTCACACTGGCCCTGGTGTTGGCGGTGGCATGGGCCACGGAGCTCAAGCCCACGGCACCACCCATCTTCACAGGCCGGCCCTTTGTGGTAGCATGGGACGTGCCCACACAAGACTGCGGCCCACGCCTCAAGGTGCCACTGGACTCAGAGGAAAAAGCCTTTGACGTGCAGGCCTCACCGAACGAGGGTTTTGTGAACCAGAACATCACCATCTTCTACCGGGATCGGCTAGGCCTGTATCCGCATTTCGATTCGGCGGGGAGGTCTGTGCATGGGGGCGTGCCACAGAATGGTAGCCTCTGGGCACACCTGAAGATGCTACAGGAACATGTGGAGCACTACATCAGGAGACAGGAGCCCGCGGGGCTGGCAGTCATCGACTGGGAGGATTGGCGGCCTGTGTGGGTGCGCAACTGGCAGGACAAGGACGTGTACCGCCAGTCGTCACGCCAGCTGGTGGCCAGCCGCCACCCTGACTGGCCATCAGACCGCGTGATCAAGCAGGCTCAGTACGAGTTTGAGTTTGCTGCTCGGCAGTTCATGCTGGAGACGCTGCGCTTTGTCAAGGCGGTTCGGCCTCGCCACCTCTGGGGCTTCTACCTCTTCCCCGACTGTTACAACCACGACTACGCACAGAACTGGGAGACCTATACAGGCCACTGCCCCGATGTGGAGGTCTCCCGAAATGACCAGCTGGCCTGGCTGTGGGCCGAGAGCACGGCCCTCTTCCCCTCCGTCTACCTGGAAGAGACCCTCGCTTCCACCGCCCATGGCCGCAACTTTGTCAGCTTCCGTGTTCAGGAGGCCCTTCGTGTGGCCCGCACCCACCACGCCAACCATGCGCTCCCGGTCTACGTCTTCACGCGACCCACCTACAGCCGCAGTCTCACGGGCCTTAGCGAGGTACGTGCCACCCGGGGCCCTGCCTGCCTCAGGGACCGCCGCGGATGTGAGTTACCAGAGGGCCTCCTGCCCCGCAATCTGCTGTCTACTCTGTGTCCCTTCACCTCAGGCCCTTCACTTTGCGAAAGCATAATGTCATTATCTTCGCTCTGTGGATAAGAAAACTGAGGCTCTGAGATGCTGAAAAATTTGCCCAAAGCATCCCAGCAAATCCTGGACAGAGATGGGACTTGGGCCTAGGCATTCTGACTCCGGAGCCTGCCCTAGTGGATACATTCTAGGCTCAAGTGTGCCCTTGGCTTGGGAGAGATGATACACCAGGGGCCAAGGTGGGGGTGGAAGTGGCTTAAACATTTAAGGAGAAAATGAAACGGCGCCTCGGCCTGGGGGGAGGGGGCAGGACCAGGCTGGGGGTTTAGCAAGTCAGAATAGGCTGGGCCCTGCCCACCCTGTCTGTTCCCCTCTCCCGTATCTCAGTCCTCCCCAGTGACCAGCCCCTTCCCACACAGATGGATCTCATCTCCACCATTGGCGAGAGTGCCGCCCTGGGTGCAGCCGGTGTCATCCTTTGGGGCGACGCAGGGTTCACCACCAGTGCGGTAAGTAAGAGCCACCCAGCCTACAGGGTCTGCAGAGTCCGCAGGGACAGCCAGAGAGTTGGGGCTTTTTGGATGCCAGCCTCAAGGTGGGCAAACCTAGTCTGGCCCCCTTGTCTGTTTCCCACCCAAATCATCCCTGGTCTCAACAGAGAAGATGCGGCCCCCACCCTGTTCCCAAGAAAGGGGACATGCTGTCCTGGACAGCTGTTGAGTTCTGTCCTTCCCTGCCTGCCCTGCTGGGCTCCGCTCTCTGCCCCCAGCCGTTCGCAGTAGGAGCGGGGACAGTGAGGGCTCAGGCACACATGCGCATGTACATGTGTGTGCACCAGTAAAAGAGGGTATGGTCACCGCAGTGTGGACACAGCGTTCCCGTCTTGCTCTGTGGGCCGAGGCAGCTGACTCTGATCTCTGACCTCTGCCCCCAGGAGACCTGCCAGTACCTCAAGGATTACCTGATGCAGCTGCTGATCCCCTACGTGGTCAACGTGTCGTGGGCTGCCCAGTACTGCAGCTGGGCCCAGTGCCACGGCCACGGGCGCTGCGTGCGCCGCGACCCCAGCGCCAATACCTTCCTCCACCTCAGTGCCAGCAGCTTCCGCCTAGTGCCTGCCCATGTACCTGGTGAGCCCCAGCTGCGACCAGAGGGCGAGCTCAGCTGGGCCGACCGTGAGCACCTGCAGAAGCACTTTCGCTGCCAGTGCTACTTAGGCTGGGGTGGCGAACAATGCCAGTGGGACCATAGGCGGGCAGCTGGGGGTGCCGATGGGGCCTGGGCTGGGCCCCACCTCACCAGCCTGCTTGCTGTGGCAGCCCTAGCCTTCACCTGGACTTTGTAGGGCTCTCTCACCTGGCTGCCACAAGGACTCTGCCAGGCATGTAGGAGCCTGCAAGGAAGGGGTGGACAAACTGGAGTCTGGAGGGGGCAGAGCCCCCCCACACACCGGATGCCCAGTAGGGCGTCCATCCCAGCACTCACCACACCCCCCTGTTCTAAGGGGGAGGGGCAGTCCCCAAGGAGGCCCCTTCTCTTCCTGTCAGAGAGGAAGATGGGCATGGCCGGGGAGGACCTGACCCTGCTCCCCTGCCCCTGGATAGTTTATTATTATTATTTTGGAGTCTTTTTTGTAAATTAAGTATAAAACAACTGTTTCTGTGCTCGGACTGTCTATATCAAGGCCAGGGCATGTGCGAGAGATTTCACTACCTTCCATGAGGTTTGAGCCCAGCTCTGTCCCTGCGATGCTCTTTGCTGGGGACATCTCATCTGTAAATGTGTCCACTGGGATTTCAGAGCCCAGAGCTGCCCACTCTGCAGCTGTCCTGATGGGGCAGGGACCCACTAGGAGTGGAGGGTCTCACATGCCACCCCAACGCCAAGGGCCTTCCTTTCTCCATATTGATTGGAATGTAGTTCAGCCTAACCGTCTGTGAGGGGCGGGACTCGCTGTGCTGCTCCTACTGGCCCAAGGAGCCCCAGCTGGGCCAGTGCCAGCCACCTCGCCTTGCCCACCCAGGGAGAAGGGGAGAAGAGGATGTTTGATCTTTCCTGGCTAGGCAAGTAGCCAGACTGCCCCTCCCTGCTGTTCCCACAGGCAAAGGCATCTCCTCCACTCCCCACTCCCAAGGGTGGTGGACTCCAGCCACACACACCTCTTCCCCCTGAGTCACAGCCCTCCACTGGGTATGGTTGGAAGAGGCAAGCAGGGGATTGGGGTGTGAATTCTGGGGTCTAGTCCCTGTCCCACTGCAGATACATGATGGGGCAAAGGAGAGGCATCATGAGCCTGGGAGCAGACGTTTTAAGAGATCAGCCTTAAGAAGTCTCCTATACATAGGAGACTATGGTTTGTCCCTGGCTACCCCAGGGGAGAGAAGTGGCAGCCAGAGCAGTCAGACTAGCTCTGCCCTGCTTCACGCCCCTGCACCTGAAGGGAGTTACCCTGGGTGAGTATCTTTGTCCAGTGATGACTCAGCCGTGCCCTCAGGGCACACAGGCTCTGGGGAGACAGGCTTAAGAAACAGCTGAGTGGTGAGGAGAGCAGCCAGCCACAAAGACTCTGGAGAGGTATCTCGGAGAAAGTGCTTTGTATGAGTTTTGAGAGGTTAGGAGGTGGCTCAATGCTAGGAACAAGCAGGCACAAAGGTTGGAGGAAGCCCAATTCAGCTAGAACTCAGTGGGAGTCTGGGCAGATGCTGGGGGTCTGCTGCAGGCAGAGGCGGGAGGGACAGCCCCAGAGCAGCACCAGACCTAACCACCCAGAGGGTAGTGACTGACTGTCCTGCCTGTTCAGTAAACATGGAACACACACCTGCCAGCGCTGGGCTGGCTGCTGGGGATGCATCTGTGAACCACACCAACAAAGACCCCTGTCCCTGTGGACACAGTGTGGAAGGAGATACACCCTGGATGCGAAGACTGAGTCAGGTGCTCGACAGTGGAGGGTGCTCCCCGGAGAAGCACACGGGTGCGGGGATGGTGTGGTTAGGGGAGCAGAGCCTGCAGAAGCAAGTCCCACCAGATCGATGTCCATTCGGTTTGTAAAACGATTCCCCATCCGCCTAGCTGGTGATGGCAAACAAGGGAGAATGGCCAGTGGTTGCCCTGGGAGGGCAGCATCAATTCACATTGCGAAGGAGAGTCCCCAGGTGGAAGGTTTCCCAAGTGTTTGTGGCGCTGGTGGGGAGACAGCCTGCTGGAAAGAAGATTCAGATGTTGGCCAGTAAGACCAAGAGACAATGGAGCCAAGATGAGGACAGCTGTGACCCATACACAGCACGTCTGGGAGCTACCAAACCCACATTTGTAAACCTCCCAGCACACAGGTGATGAAGGCATACCCGTGGCCTCACCGACACGGCTGGGACCTTTCCCATCTAGCTATGACCCTTGCATGCCCACAACCCTCTATGTACAAAGCTGTGACCCCTTCAATCCTGTGACCACCTCATATCACTTCCTGAAGGGACCTGGAAGACAGCCTTGGAGAAAGTGCAACTTGGGGGACAGCTACAGCTGTCCCATGGGCCAGCTGGGTGAGGGGAATGGGGAGTGAGGTGACTCAGGGGCCTGAGGTTTGTACAACCAGAGAGCAGGCAGAGCTGGACCATGAAGCTGGTCTGACCTGTCAACAGGGCATAAAAAGTACGTTCCTGAGAAGAATCAGACCTTCATTCTCAGCCTCTGGGTTGCCCAAGAGGGTTATCAGATGTGTGACCTAAAGGTGGTTACCAGGAAGTCTCGTCACATCCCGCCGTCTGGATATGCGAGTCCTTCAGGGGCTAATCAGAGGATTGGCTGGACCTCTGAAGTATGTCCAGGTGTTGATGTAGGACTGGACAGTTAAAAAGCCGAACTCCCCAGGCTACTTGAAACAAGAACAAAATCTTTCCTTGGGCCTCATCCTACTTGATCTTAGTAATTTAGCAGCTTGTCTATAGTGGTTCCATTTCATTTCTCCAGTCTGTTCCTCAGACCCCAGACGCATGCCACTTGAACCAATCTGACCAGAATAACCTGGCAGAAGCTGGCCTATGGGTGTGGCCCTGGGGCGGGGGAGGGCTTCAGGCACCCCAGCTGCTTCCTGCTGTTTCACCATTAGATCGACTCCCTTGGACCGAAGCCAGCTAGAGAATGCCGGCCTGCTGGTTGGCTGGATTGTGCCAGTTGCAGCACTGGGTTTCCGGGGGCACCAGGAGGTAGCATGGAGCCCTTGGGAGTTGTGCCAGGCTCTCTGAGGCTAATGGTCATCACTCTGGGCCCCTGCTTCTGCAACAGGCTTAGCGGCCACCACCTCTGTAGCTAGATCCTGTGCTCAGGTCATGGCTGGTGTGCCCACAGCCCCCAGCACCCTGGATCCTCCTCTCCATCCCTGCCAGCTTCTCCATCCTACTCAACCAAACCCAGATGGCAGCCAGCCGTGCCCCAGCTGGTGACCACCATGCTGGAGGGGCACTGGCTCAGGCTCAGACTGGGCTGTAGACCCTGGCAGCATTTTCACCTGGGCCAGGGCCATGATGCTCCCTTCACCCCACCCTGGCAGGCAGGCTTGGGCCTGGGCACCTACCAGATCTCAATCACTAGCTTCTGAATCAGCACACAAGTGAAGTCACGAAGGAATGAACAAGCATGCAGTCACTGATACACCCTGCTCAGACCCGTGGTCTTCCCAGCGTGGTCTCACAGTCACAAGACTGCTGAGTCTCACCCTCTGCCGGAGTTTGCGTGGAGGCCAAGATGGCCACTGACTACAGCTTCACAGAGATGGAATCACTGACCCCGCAAGTGTGCAGAGGGTGACAACACAGTGCCTTTCAGACATAGGCCCCTAAAGCAGGGATGACTTATCTACCAGGCACAATACTTCTAGGGCCCCTCAAACATGTTTTGATTATTATTTTTTTAGTAGGAGAAAAAATATATAAATAATGTCTAATGAATTCAGTCTGGATTTATCTTTATACCAACATTGTTGTAAAATATATTTTTAAATATTTTTTGAGGAACGGACCCACAAAGGCAAAAAGTGTCCAGGGCTCCCAGATGTCACAATGCAGCTGTGCAGGGCAAATTCACTCCCTGGGTATCCTCCCGAGGCACCCAGACTCCAGTACCACAAACAGGCTTGCCCAGCTGGGCGGCCACCCAGACAACCCCCCTGCACTGCCTCCACCCCCACCACAGTCCAAATAAAGCCACAAAGCCCTGCCCTAGTGCTGACAGAGTGGGAGGAGGGGCCACTTCCTGCCCAGGCCCCACCCCTGACCAAGAGCATTTTGCTAGGGATGCTGAGGTGGCTGTGTTGCCTGGCCCTGGCCCTCCAAGGCCCGCCCCCATACTGGGTGGGGTGAACCCCTACAAAAGCTCAGAGTTGTCAGCAGCAGCTTCTTCCTCCAAGAGTCTGGTGCAGCTGGGACCGCAGTTAAGGAACAAAAGAATCTTGCTGATTCCTGTCTAGGCGCTCACCCGGGGTCAGGAAGTTTGGAGAGTGAGGCCCTTCAGCCCCGAGGTTAGCAGGGACAGTGGACAGACTGGTATGTGGATGTACAGGAGAGCTGGGCAGGCCAGTCCTTGATCACTAAGCATCGCCTCCAACGGCTGGCTGGGATTCTTGGGAGACAGAAAAGGTGCCCCCATCAGTCAGGTCAGCCTGGGGGCCAAGGGCCTGGCTTCCTGCCCGTCTTCTCAGAACAGATGTCGTGGCTTCTGTGGCCCTTGGGGAAGTAGGGTGGGTGAGCCCAGGCCAGGGCAAGGCCTGTGGGAGACAGGGCAAAGGCTGGGCCCTAGAGGAAACTTGGACGTGCCCTCCAGGGATTTTGCTCCCTTCCCAGCCTTTTCTTTGCCCTATGACCTCATGACCCCTGCAGGTTAATGTTTACCTGAAACCAGACCAGGGGTGGATTAATGAGCCAGGGGTTTGGCCTGCTTGCCCTGAGCAGGCGTCAGAGAGTTCAAGGCCTGCTCTCAGCTCTGCCTCCTGTGCGTGGCCCTAGACTTACCCTGTGTCATGGCAGCCCACCTGCTTCCTGTCTGTGCCCTCTTCCTGACATTGCTCGATATGGCCCAAGGCTCCAGGGGCCCTGTGGTACCCGACCAGCCCTTCACCACCGTCTGGAATGCAAACACCCAGTGGTGCCTGGAGAGGCACGGCGTGGACGTGGATGTCAGTGTCTTTGACGTGGTGGCCAACCCCGGGCAGACCTTCCTGGGCCCTAACATGACCATTTTCTACAGCTCCCAGCTGGGCACCTACCCCTACTATACATCTGCTGGGGAGCCCGTGTTTGGCGGCCTGCCCCAGAATGCCAGCTTGGATGCCCACCTGGCACACACATTCCAGGACATCCTGGCTGCCATGCCTGTGTCCGACTTCTCGGGGCTGGCCGTCATTGACTGGGAAGCATGGCGCCCACGCTGGGCCTTCAACTGGGACACCAAGGATATTTATCGGCAGCGCTCACGGGCACTGGTACAGGGGCAGCACCCTGACTGGCCAGCTCCTTGGGTGGAAGCAGCAGCCCAGGACCAGTTCCAGAGGGCTGCCCAGGCCTGGATGGTAGGCACGCTCAAGCTGGGGCAGGCACTGCGACCTCGTGGCCTCTGGGGCTTCTATGGCTTCCCTGACTGCTATAACTATGACTTTCTAAACCCCAACTACACGGGCGAGTGCCCATCAGGCATCCGTGCCCAGAACGACCAGCTGGGGTGGCTGTGGGGCCAGAGCCGTGCCCTCTACCCTAGCATCTACATGCCCTCAGCGCTGGAGGGCACGGGGAAGGCACAGATGTATGTGCGACACCGTGTGGGTGAGGCATTTCGTGTGGCTGCAGATGCTGGGTACCCCAGTCTGCCAGTGTGGCCCTACGTCCAGATCTTCTATGACATGACGAGCCGTTTTCTGCCCCTGGTGAGTCTCGTTCTGTGACCCCACCCCCACCCCCACCCCGTACCTTACCTTGTCAAGCATTAGCCCAGCAGCTGAGGCCATACAGGCTTTGGGCATTTTCATCCATTCATTCTCTTGCTCTTTGAACACCTGTCGTGTGCCAAGCTCTGTGCTAGGCACAGACGGTTCAATATTCATTAACGGGATATAGTTCCCGCCTGCATGGCACTCACAGGCTAGGGAGAGCACAGGCTGGCCATTGGCCGCCAGGGCCAGAGCAGCCCCAAGTGGGGGTTATGAGTTATTTCTCTCATCCAATGGTGTTACAGTAATCTGTGGTGGAGTGGGAGGGGAGCTCCACAGAGCTGTGCTGTCCCTTTCCCCAGGATGAGCTGGAGCACAGCCTGGGCGAGAGTGCAGCCCAGGGGGCAGCAGGAGTGGTGCTCTGGGTGAGCTGGGAGAACACCAAAACCAAGGTAAGTTCAGACCCAGGGTGGAGGTGGAGGTGGGGGCGGGGGCAGGGGCGGAATGTGCTGCCTGGCTGACTGGGGAGACCTTGGTCCACCCTTCCTACTCCTGAAGTCCTGGCTGGCCAGCAGGTGAGGGCTTCAATGCCCTAGGTAGGCCCATGCATGTCCGTGGCATCCCCGACACTCTCTCTCCCACCCAGGAATCATGCCAGGCCATCAAGGAGTATATGGACACCACGCTGGGGCCCTTCGTCCTGAATGTGACCAGTGGGGCTCGTCTGTGCAGTCAAGCCCTGTGCTCGGGCCATGGCCGCTGTGCCCGGCGCCTCAGCCACCCTGATGCCCTCTTTACCCTCAACCCCGCCAGCTTCTCCATCGAGCCCACACCTGGTGGTGGGCCCCTGACCCTACGAGGTGCCCTCTCACTTGAAGATCGGGTGCAGATGGCTGTAGAGTTCAAATGTCGCTGCTACCCTGGCTGGAAGGGAGAATGGTGTGAGCAGCAGGGCACCTGGTGATAGGCCACACACCGGGATACACACAGTACCATCTAATCTAATGCACTCTGGGCCTGGCCAAGGCTTTGTCAAATACAGGCAGTTAGTTACATGAGTCATGGTCACAGTCAAGTGTACACTCAGCCACTGTCACGAGCATATATACCTGCGCATGCACACGTGCTTACAGACCGGGATAGTTCCATAAGGAGTTCGAGACTCAGGCACCCACCAGCAGTCATAAAAAGTCTCTTCCAGAGACACTGAGCCAGTCTTCACACTGCAGCGATCACAAAAAGTGACATTCACGGAGCGCCTACTCTTCTCCAAGTCCTGTGCTAAGCATTTTAAGTCGGCTAACTCATTCAGTCCTAACAGGACGCTATGAGGAAACTGAGGCACAATGGGAGAGAAAGCCCTCTGGCCAAGGTTGCACAGCGAGAAAATGGGGAAGCTCAGATTCGAACCCATGCTGTTTGGCTCTAGAGGTAGAGCCCTTTGATTCTTACTACGTGTTGATGGTAACCAGCCCTGCACGCAACCTGAATCCGTTCAGAGGCACCAGCCCCGCAAATAAAGCAGATCATGATTCTTGCTTCAAATGCCGTTTATGGGGCGCCTAAAATGTGCAGGCGCCGGGATCCAGAGGGCACAGAAGTCTCGTCTCTCAGGTCTGACGTCAGTCCGAGGGCGGCTGCTTCCCAGGGCGGGGCCCACATTTCAAGAGGAAGTTCCACCTGGGCATTTCCACGCTGGACGGGGGCAGAAGGTCGGGAGCCCAGACAAAAGCGGAGCAGGGGCGAGACCTGAATCCGGGGGTGAGGCGGGAGCGGAGCCAACTGGAGGAGGGGCCTGCCCGCCCAGTTTAGGCTTGGGGAGCACCAGGCGCCAGCACCGCCTCTGCGGAGCCAAACCGAGGCGGGACCTAAGCGCGGACGCGGGGAGCGAGAGACTGGGCCTCCATGGGGCGGGGCCTGGAGGGGCGGAGCCAACAGGCGGTAGCGCCCGCGTTGGGTCCGAGGGGGGACGCGCAGGGAGCAGGGCCGGGTTCAGCGCGCGCGGGCGGGGAGGAGGCGGAGCCAGGGTACAGACCGAGCCCGCGTCCAGTCAGTGTTATGACGCACCGGCCGGGGGCGGGGCCCAAGAGGGTCGCACGGGGGCCCGGGGGCGGGGCCTGGCCGCCCCGGAGACTCTGGACCAAGTGGTGCGCCGCGGCTTGCGACGACCGCAGTGCGTCCGCCGCACCGCTAGGGGCCAGCGCGGGCGGACCGAGGAGTCCGAGCCAGACACAGCGAGTTCCCGATCTGTGCGGAGCCAGGACGCCGAGCATCCTGGATCCCGGCTTCGACATGTCAGTACTGCCCCCGACCCATGCGCGGCGTGTCCGTCCTCATTATCCCCCGCGCTTCATTCTGCTCCACGCGTGCGGTCAAATGCCTATGCCTCCCCGCACGCCCTCCCTGTGTCTGTGGTTCCCTCCCAGAGCATGCTGAACCACACCCACCCAGAGTCACGCTCCCGAAGCCCCTCACCCCCACAACAGCACGGTTTGCCACCCACTAGCAGGGAGGGGGAGACCGAGTCACCGGAGGGACAGTGCCTCCTCTCTCTGAGGACCCAGGGGCCCCGCCCACAGTGGGTTGGGTCGGTATTGGAGGGGTTAAACCCTAGGGGAAGATTGAGGTTCCAGGCCTACAGGCAGATCCTGGGGCTTCCTTCCTCCTGGTCAAAGGGTGTCGCAGCTGCAGAGGTAACTGACAGCAGGTGAGGGCCTTAGAGCCCTCTGAGTGGAATGTGGTGTGAAGCGAGAGGCCCACCTGTTACTGATCAGTGTGGAATTGGCCTCAAGCTCAAGGGACCTTCCTGGGGAGGTGGGGAAGGGGAGCCACGACACCCCCTCTGAGGAGCAGGTGAGTAGAACGTTGGGGCCCAGCGCCTCCCCCAGCCCTCACCCCCCACCGCCAGAAATCCCCCAACATAGATCCTTCTGCCAGCAGGGCCTGAGGTAGGATGGGCAAACTATGGGGTTTGGGTGCAAAAGATCTGGGCCCCTAAGCTGGCGGCCGTTGGACCCCCTGTGAATGTAGGAAGGAAGCTGTGATTCTTATCTAGGGTGGCTACGAAACTCAGGCCAGTGCAGAGCCAGCCTTGCAGGAGCTACACTGCTGTGTGACTGTGAGCCAGGCCCCTTGTTAGATGGGGCCCCATCTGAGGGTACAGTTGGGTCCATGCTCAGAGTGTCCTGGCAGTGCTGGGGAGCGGGTCGTGGGCCCTGTGCCCCAGGCAGAGAAGGCAATCCAGGGAGGGGAAAACAGCCCGGTGGGTGGGTGAGTGGTGGGGTCCAGGATCCCTTCAATGATGAGCATGACCCAGGTGGTCACAAAGGGTGACCTGGAGTATAGGGAAGGGAGGTCCTGGTGATAATTGTGTTCCTTCCAAAAGGAGCCCTGGATGGGTTTAAGCAGCGGTCATGGTGTCTGGTTTACATGTCCTGTCCACTGGCCAGCCAGCTGCAGTGGTATAGGGCCAGATCACTGTCCTGGGGAGGACAAAGTTGTAGCCAGAACAGGCTGGGACCAGGACTCCTAGGTTCTGCCCCTAGCCTTTAGTCCTCAGCCTCCATCCAGTGTGGGGCATGACACCCTAAACCCATCCCCTCTGTCTACCTGAGTCAGCTCCCCCAGGTATAGGAAGGAGATGGGTCTCCTCCGGCTTACCTGTGCTATTAGGTGAGTATGGGAACAAGGCGCAGCCTGCTACTCCCCTGTTCTAAGATGCATGGCTCCCCTAGTGCTCTTGTCAGCCTTTTCCTGCTCCAGGCCCATCCTCCCTCCTAGAACAGCCCAGCATGGCTGGTGTCCACAGGAGGAGCACCCTTGTGGCCTGAGGAGATGCCAGGTCCTGGAGACCATGGCCTTAACCCCCAGCCTGAGCCACCTGCAGCCCAGCAGGAGAGATAGCCTTGGCTCCCAGCCTGACTTAGCCAAGCCTGGATCTTACATATAGGCAGGAGCTGACTCTGAGCCCTGGCCTAGCCAAGCCTACCCCTACCCTAGACCCTACACATTGGATGGAGCTGATCCTGAGTACCAGCCCAGCTGAGCTGACTCTGGATCCTGCATGCCAGCCAGAGCCAATCCTGAGATCCAACCTGGCCAAGCTGATCCTGGATCCTGCACACCAGCCAGAGCTGATCCTGAGCCCCAGGCTATCTGACCTGACCCCGGGTTCTGCATGCCATCCAGAGATGACCCTCAGACCTGGCTCAACTGAGCTGACCCTGGAGCCTGTACACTGCCGACCTGAGCTCCTGGATGCCTGTGCCGACCTCATCAATGAGCAGTGGCCCCGCAGCCGGGCCTCCCGCCTGCACTCCTTGGGCCAGTCCTCAGACAACTTCCCCCTCTGCCTGATGCTGCTGAGTTCCAACCCCACACCCGGGGCAGCCCCCATCGTGGTGGGCCATGCCCGCCTGTCACGGGTGCTGGACCAGCCCCAGAGCCTCCTAGTAGAGACAGTGGTGGTGGCCCGGGCTCTAAGGGGCCGTGGCTTTGGCCGCTGCCTCATGGAGGGCCTTGAGGTCTTTGCCCAGGCCCGGGGCTTCCGCCGGCTGCATCTCACCACCCATGACCAGTTGAACTTCTATGCCCACCTGGGCTACCAGCTGGGTGAGCCTGTGCAGGGCCTGGTCTTCACCAGCCGACAGCTGCCCACCACCCTGCTCAGTGCCTTCCCCAGGGCCTTTCCCCCCCGACCACCCTGCAAGGTCCCTAGCCCGACTGCTCAAGCTGCTCCAAGAGGCCATCATTGCTCCAAAGGGCCGTCATTGCCGCCACCCCCTCCCCTGCCTGAGCCCTTGACCTCCTCATCACTACTTCCCCCAGGGCCCTTTCCACAAAACCTGCTGGAGACACAATACTGTGACCTGAGAGGATGCCCCATATTCTGGATGGAGAAGGACATCTGAGAGCCACCAAGGGCAAGGCACTGTCTTTCTGGGTCAATGAACTACCCAGGACAGTCCCAGCCTCAGCCCACTGGCCATACCTCAGCCCCTAACCCCTAACCTCTGGGGACAGCTTTAGCCTGAGCATGTTGCCCAAGTGCCAGGAGGGCCAGGAGATGGCTCCTGGCTCTGGCTCAGAGCTGTCAGTGTGGCCGAATAAAGGCTTTTGTTGGGTGTACCTATGACAGTTTATTTGTTGACCCCCACTCTTAACCTCTCAGCCTCATCTTAGGGCCCCTATCCCTCCAGGAGCCTCCAGATCCCCCTTAGCCCTGGGGCCATGGATGGAAGGACACCTGCCCTTTGCCCCACCCACTCTGCCACGTTCAGGGAACAGGGTGTCTGTCCCTTCCGCATTCACCCATTCATCACCATTCACTAAGCACCTACTATATGTTAGGCGCTGGTCTGGGCACAGGCAACGGGAAACTAGATAGATAGGATCTTACTAGATAGAATCTTGATCCACGGTGACAGGGAGACAGGCATACAGTGGCAGGGTCTATGCTGGGACAGTGGGAGCCTAAGCACCCTCTATCCAGGAAACCTCCCACGGGAGGTGATAACACAGCAGTGGCTTGAGTGCTGAGTAGGAATTAAGCTGGGCAAGGCGGGGGCTGAGTGTCTTGGGGACAGGAAACAAGATGGGCAGAGAAATAAGGGGACTTGTGTGTAGGGAAGGGGTCCGAGGGTACAGTAGTGCCATGACAGATGGAAAACATGAGAAGGGAGCTGCCCAGGCCTGCCTGGGGTGTTGCTGCTCTGAGGCGTATGGGACCCCTTGAGGACCGTGCTTTTCCCATGCCCCCCTCTTGTGAGCTGAGGCAGTTTTCCCAGCTTTCCCTGCTGTGCGGGAGGTATGGCCACGGACTTTAAGCTCACACCCCTTCTCTCCTACAGGTTTCCATTCCCGAGGCATGACCATGCAGCTAGGCCCGGCCCTGGCGCTGGGGGTGGCCCTGTGCCTGGGGTGTGGCCAGCCCCTGCTTCAGGGCCCCGAACGCCCCTTCTCGGTGCTGTGGAACGTCCCCTCAGCACACTGTAGGGCCCGCTTTGGTGTGCATCTGCCACTGGAGACCCTGGGCATCATAGCCAACCGTGGCCACCGTTTCCATGGTCAGAACATCACCATCTTCTACAAGAACCAGCTGGGCCTCTATCCCTACCTCGGGCCCGGGGGCACAGCTCACAATGGGGGCATCCCCCAGGCTGTGCACCTGGACCGCCACCTGGCACGGGCTGCCTCCCAGATCCACCGCATTCTGGGACCTGGCTTCGCTGGCCTGGCAGTGCTGGACTGGGAGGAATGGTATCCACTCTGGGCCGGGAACTGGGGCCGCCGCCGAGCCTATCAGGCAGCCTCCTGGGCTTGGGCACAGCGGGCATTCCCCCACCTGAACCCGCTGGAGCAGCTCCACCAGGCCCGGACCGGCTTCGAAAAGGCAGCCCGTGCGCTGATGGAAGGCACGCTGCGGCTGGGCCAGGCACTGCAGCCCCGCGGGCTCTGGGGTTTCTACCGCTTCCCAGCCTGTGGCAACGGCTGGCACGGTACGGCTTCTAATTACACGGGCCACTGCCACGCAGCCACCGTCGCCCGCAACACCCACCTGCACTGGCTCTGGGCGGCCTCCAGCGCCCTCTTTCCCAGCATCTACCTCCCACCCAGGCTGCCTCCTGCTTTCCACCAGACATTTGTCAGATACCGTCTGGAGGAGGCATTCCGTGTGGCCCTCGCTGGGCACCCACAGCCCCTGCCCGTCCTGGCCTATGTCCGCCTCACACACCAGAGCTCTGGGAGGTTCCTGTCCCAGGTGAGTGGAGGTTGATGTCTAGTGAGGAGGCTTGACCCTGTCCTAGGAAGGTCTGAGGGGGATTTGAGGAGGAGGCCCTGATCTAGTGGGTGGGGGTGGGAGGGAGCATCTGATGAGCTGTGGCTCTGCCCCAGAAGATCCTGAGGAAGAAGGCAAGGCCCAGCCTCAGAGCCCTGGTCTGAGGGAAGACATTGTCTGAACGGAGGGCCTGAGAAGCCACTCAGAGGTTCAGTACCAAGGGGCCCTGCTCTAGATGTGGACCCAGATCACGGCAGTGAGCCGGAAGGTTTCTGGAAGATGGATCTGGCCAGCGCAGCCCTGGCTCAACCGCTCTCTGCTTGCAGGATGACCTGATGCATACCATTGGTGTGAGCGCAGCGCTGGGGGCAGCCGGCGTGGTGCTCTGGGGGGATCTGAGCATCTCCAGCTCTGAGGTGATCATTGCCCCCCCGCTCCAGCCTGGCACTCAGCCTGCGTTGGGGTCCCAGGGTCGAGGAGAGACCACGTCAGGGCCACCGAGCAGGAGTACTGATACATCCCTCCCTTCTCAGGAGAAGTGCTGGCGTCTTCATGACTACCTGGTGGATACCCTGGGCTCCTACGTGATCAACGTGACTAGGGCGGCCACAGCCTGCAGCCATCAGTGGTGCCATGGCCATGGGCGCTGTGCCCGGCAAGACCCAGGACAGCTGGACGCCTTTCTGCACCTGCAGCCAGATGGCAGCCCTGGAACCTGGGAGTCCTTCAGCTGCCGCTGTTACAGGGGCTGGGCTGGCCCCAACTGCCAGGAGCCCAGGCCTGAGCCTGGGCCTGAAGCGGCATAAAGCCAGGAGTCACCTGCCCCGGCTCTCTTGTCCCTGCTGCCATTTACCAGTCCTGGAGGATTCTGTCTCTTGTTCTGTTTAGCCTAGCAGTCCTCCCATACGCACACCCCACCTCCCATGAAAGAAACCAGAAAAAAAAAGTTTACACCGTTTGGAAACCAGGGACCTGTGAGATCACCTGATCCCTCTTAAAAGGAAGCAGCCCCAGGGAGAGACGGGGTTCCAGATGGTTAGGGCCACCAGCCCAGGGTTCTGTTGCTACACATCACTGGGTCCATGAAGTGGTCACAGGGGACTTACCACTACTCCAAGAGCGTGTGGGCCCCAATATCTTGGCTAAGGTATGTAAGCTGTTGTCTGTACTTTGCTTTCATCATAAAGTCATTTTTAATTTCACTGCGTGAGGTTTGGCAGTTCCCTCTGTTGTACCAAGCCCCAAGTTCATCCCATCGCGAGTGTCCCGCTGCAAGTGCCTGTAGATGCGAGTCATTGCGTGGTGGGCGGCTGCAGGGGGGCAGCTTCGGAGTTAACGACTGTGGAGGCGTGCCCGCGATGGGGGTGCGGGAGAACGCAGAGCATTGTGGGTGTACAGTTCACCTAGTGTCGTGGGCTTAAGGGTTGTGGGAGTAAACTACAATTCCCGAGGTGCTCTGCGCCCACCCGAAAGGCGGCAATCTGCGCGCGCAGCCCCCAGGGAATAGTAGTTTTGGCCGCGTGGCTGTGGGTCTGAACCGAATGACCAGGAACTCGCCTTCCCGGCGACCCGTCTAGCAGGGCGGGGCGCTTCCACCGGTTTGGCAGGGCGGGGCGCCTCGTGAAGATGGTGGCACGCGCGGCGTGTGGCTCCCGTCTTCTGCTCAAGTCTCATCTCAGCGCACCGGCCGGCGTCTCGCTGGTCTGGAGCCCCCGCCCGCCGGGTCCCTGACCCCACGCCCCCTCGTGCCCGATACCCGGAATGCCGCGTGCCCGTAAGGGCAACGCACCCCGCAAGGGTGGCCAGCGCCGCGGAGGGGGTAAGTGGGGGGCACGGGGGCAACTGATGAGCGGTGGGCCCTGCGTGGGGTCCTGTCGGTGACCCGGAGGGTCCCGGGCGGAAATCTGTGCCTGGATCTGGGTGGCGCGGTCTCCTGCAACTTCCCAGCTGTTCGCACGTGCTCCGGGAGACGGCGGCCACGTGTGCGCCCAAGTTGAGCGCGCTGCTTGCTTGTCAGGAGTCTGTGTGGGTTCTGCCCAGGACCAGGGGCTGGTCCAGACCCTAACCCGGTAGGCACCTCCTGGTCTCGGTTTCCCCGTTGCTCGTCCGCCCCCGTTGCCTGCTGTGGTGGACAAACCCGCAGGACAGAGCAAAAAGCCCGCCGTTTCCCCAATTCCTGATCTTTTCCAAGCCTAGACTGGAAGTTGTCGGGAGGTCTGGGGGGAGAACTGAGAGAGGGGGCGATAGGGAAGCTGCAGGATTCTGACCTTGGCTGACCTCGCCCTAGAGGTGGACCTGCCTTGGAGCCTGAGGCGGTCCCCATCTGCTTATCAGCGCCAGGAGCCTGTCCTGGTGCGTGCAGTAAACATATGTTTACGCGGCAGTGATGGGGTGCCTTGCTAGGTACAGCTCAGACCTTGCCACCACCTAATGGGGCTTGGGTGCAGGACATCTAAGAGGGTAGTGACATTCCGTAAGGACTGGTGTTAAGGGACAAGTTCGCAGAGTGGTGCCCGCTCTAGACTTAGGAAACAAGGAAGCCTCAAGGTTGGGACTTCTGAGTGAGACCTGAGGTCAAGAGAAGAGCACAGTGGGAGGGGACAAGTTGTGCAAAGGCCTGGTATCTGGAGGGACCATGACACAATGGAGCAAATGAAGGAACCTGGGTGCTCCGATTGGTAATGAGTGGTGAGCAGAGACCTGAGTGGGTGTTGGACTTTGTCCCGCAGGCATATGGAGTTTATAGTTCCTGAGAAGTAGGGCCAGCTTGGTGACCAGAATCCATCCGGGTCTCTGCTTCAGCAGCTGCTCTGGCCAAAGCCAGCCCCTGGTCCTGGGCAGAACCCACACACAAGAGTGCTCAGTTCTGCCGAGCCTGACATTCCCCTGTGTTCACCTGTTTTCAGGGGCAGTCCACGTTCTGCCCTTCCTAGGGACAGGAGCTCTGGTGTCCATCCACCCGGGGCTGAAAGCCTTGGATGGACCAAGGGGAGCTCAGAAGACAGTATGCTTGAAGGCAGGGGCACCCTCCCATATCCACTAAGCAGCTGGGTTTCTGCTCCCGAGGCCTATGGGTCACCTGCCAAGCTCATTGGTCCACAGAAGAGCCATAACTAGTCACTCGTTAAAGTCATTGTCTTCATTGCTCCACTCGAAAGAGGTGCTTTGGCAGCTCTGTTTTGCAGAGAAACTGAGGCTCTGAAGGCTGGGTTCATTCCCACCTGATTATGTCCCTGTTAAGATGTGGGGCTGGGATTTGAACCCTGAGTCTGTCTGACCTTGTAATCTAAGTCCCTGACTCTTGGCCATTTTGGGCCATAATCTGGTCTGGTAGCTGAGCTCCCCCAGGATCTGCCTGGTTGTGCCCCTGCTCCAGGCTGGGCCGTGGGCGTAGGTGGGACCTACGCAGCCCCTTCTGCCTCCACCTGGCTTGCAGTCTCTTCCTTAAAGCAGGCTCAGGGAGGCTCTGTTCACCGTGCCTGCCAGATTTTTCTGGGCTGGGCCTGGTGCCCGGCAGGTGGACCTCATTCCCTTTCTCCTGCATCCCGGCTCAGAGTTCCCTGCAGCAGCCCCTGTGGCTCCCACCTCAGCCTCGGTTTTCTCATCTAGAGATGGGTAGCCTTCTCTCGTGCGGGTTCATGAGGCTGGGTGAGGTACCCCCAAGCCATCACTCATAAATAGAGGCAGGCCACGTTCCCCATTCCGCCCCTCCTCAGGTACCCGGAGCAGTACCCAGGTTGACTCGGGTTCCAGCGAGGATGAGGCAGCCAGTGAGGCCCGCAGCACCACCAGTGACTGCCCGAGCCTTCTTAGCACCGCGGCAGAGGACAGCCTTGGTGAGAGCGGGTGGGAGTTTGTCAGGGACTCGATGGGGGCTCCATGGGCAAGGGCAAGAGGCAGGGCTGACCAGCTGGCCTTGCAGGGGGGGAAGCCGTGGATGAGCAGGGCCAGCAGGAGGACCTTGAGGAGAAATTGAAGGAGGATGTGGACTGCCTCACAGACAAGAGGTACCCCTGACTGCCAGCCGACCCCTACGCCCCCGTCCCTGCTCCACCCATGGCAGGTGTGATCCAGGTCGCGCTGGCTCACAGAACCCCTCTACTTCCTTCATCTCCCAGTTCCAAGACACGGCAAGGCGCCCTTGAGAGCTTGCGCCTGGCCCTGGCGTCACGCCTCCTGCCCGACTTCTTGACGGAGCGCCACCTCACCCTGGCCGATGCCTTGGAAAAGTGCCTCAAGAAAGGTTGGACCCAGGGCACGTGGGCGACCTGAACTGGCCAGGTGCTGACCTTTGTGCATGGTTGACTAAAAAGCATCCCTGCAGGGAAGGGCGAGGAACAGGCCCTGGCCGCCGCCATGCTAGGTCTGCTCTGTGTGCAGCTGGGCCCTGGACCCAAGGGCGAGGAGCTGTTCCACAGCCTGCAGCCCCTCCTGATCTCCGTGCTCAGTGACAGCACAGCCAGCCCTGCCGCCCGGCTCCACGTGAGTGTTCCCTGCTCTGTGACACCCTTCTGTCACTCAGCCCGCCTCCCGCCTCCCCTACCCTGAGGGCGAGCCCTCGTGGCTAGGAACCAGGCCCACTGTCTGACCATGACCCGGCTTTGCCCTCTTCCCAACAGTGCGCTTCTGCTCTGGGCTTGGGCTGCTATGTAGCTGCTGCTGACGTCCAGGTAAGTGGCCTTTGGGCACAGGTAGTGGAGCACCTGGGCCCTAGCTCTGTCCTGAGCCACTGTCCTGCCTCCCTGTGCCCCGTAGGACCTGGTCTCTTGCCTCACCTGCTTGGAAGGCGTTTTCAGCCGGGCTTGTGGCGGGGGTGGCTCTGCAGCTCCTGTGGCCCCTGCGAGCCTGCACGGCCTGTTCTGCGCTGCCCTGCAGGCCTGGGCTTTGCTGCTCACCATCTGCCCCAGCACCCACGTCAGCCACATCCTCGACAGGTAGGGGTGACTGCCTCCGGGGTTCGGGAGGGGAAAGGCGAAGAGGTCCCCACCCCACGGATGTAGCTCAGTTTGCCCCCTCCCCAGGCAGCTGCCCCGGCTGCCCCAGCTCTTGTCCAGCGAAAGTGTGAACCTGCGGATCGCCGCCGGCGAGACCATCGCGCTGCTCTTTGAGCTCGCCCGGGACCTCGAGGTGTGAGGGGGGGGCGCCTGCTGACACCACCCGCCCCCTCCCAGGCTGGATGAAGGGGACACCACAGAAAATGGGACCCTTAGGTCACCGTGGAGCGGAAGTAGCCCCAGCACAGACTCACGCGCCTGGGGCTGTGTAGGGGGCTCTGAGCAGGGGTGTCCGGCCTAGGCAGGGGACAAGAAGGGGTTCAGGGGGGCCAGGCAGAGAAGAAAAAAGACTTCCTCCGTGAAAGGAAGGGTTTGGAGAACCCCGTGCTGAAAGCCAGCCGCGCTCCGGCTTCTGCTCACGCGCCCTGCGTCACTCCCACCGCAGGACGACTTCGTTTACGAGGACATGGACGCCCTCTGCAGTGCCCTGCGCACTCTGGCCACCGACAGCAACAAGTACCGCGCCAAAGCCGACCGCCGGCGTCAGCGCTCTACCTTCCGTGCCGTGCTGCACTTCGTCGAGGTGCGTGTAAGAACGTGTGTGTGTGTATGTATCCCAGCGGGCATGCGTCCCCGGGCACAGTGCCAAGCCCAGTCCTGCGGGCCCCTCCACCCTGCAGGGCGGTGAGTGCGAGGAGGAAACGGTCCGCTTCGGCCTCGAGGTGCTCTACGTGGACAGCTGGGCTCGGCGCCGGGTCTACGCCGCCTTCAAGGACGCGCTGGGGTCGGGCGTGCACCACCACCTCCAGGTGGGGAGGCCGGCAGGGAGGGGCCGCCCAGCTTGCTTGTCTGCCTGGGCCTGGCCTGAGCTCCCCGCTGTCTCTGCCCCCAGAACAATGAGCTGCTCCGTGACATCTTTGGCCTGGGCCCTGTGCTAGTGCTGGATGCTGCCGCCCTCAAGGCCTGCAAGATCTCGCGTTTTGAGAAGGTTTGCACCCTTGGGCGCCCTCCATCCCCACCTCCTGGAGCTCTGCAGGGGTTTAGGGGAGAAGCCCTGGGCCTCCCCGTCCCCAGCTCACCAAATCATCACTCTTTGCTCCCACTTCAGCACCTGTACAATGCTTCTGCCTTCAAAGCGCGGACCAAGGCGCGCAGCCGCATGCGGGACAAGCGGGCGGACATCCTGTGAGCCAGGACCAGCTGCGAAGGAGACTGTCCACACCACTGCCCGTATTTTTAACAGAAGACAGTGCAACGACTGGTCCTTGCCAGAAATTGTCGCTTTATTTTTTTAATGTCAAAAACATTAGGGGTGGGTGGCTGGAGGCCGGGTCACTTGGGATCCTGGCCCTCTGCCCCTGCACTCAGCCCTGTGGCCTCTTCCTGCCGTCTCAGGCCAAGGCAGATGTGTGCCTGTCCCAGGGCTGTGGGGCAGGCAGTAGGAGGGCTGTCCCTTTTTCTCCTTTCTCAGCCTGTTCCCCTGGGATAAACCATTTCCCTGGGGGTGGGGGTGGCGGTGGCATCTGGACAGATGCCACCACAACAGGTGGGAAGGTCACGCTACCTGGAATGGATTTATGTGATTTTTAAAGATTATTAGAGATAATTAAACTGAATGCTCAGCCTTCTGTGGCCCTGGCTCCCGCGTGTTTCTGCCTGCCCGCCCTCCCCCTCCACTACCCCAGGTTTGGGCCCAGCTGGGTCTCGCCTCCATCTCATCTTTGCCCTCCGAGAGTCTCTGCCCAAATGGCCCTCTTAGTTCTACTCAGAGCCCAGCCTGTCTTGAGGGCTGAAGCTGGACCCCCACCAGGAGGCCTGGCAGAGTTTGGGTGACTGGGGTAGGGGCAGCTATTTCTAGACTTCTGAACCTGCTATCTGGGGGAGGCTAGAAAGTGTCGATAGGCCACAGCAGCAACCAGGAGGCTGTCCTGCTCCCTCTGACCTTAGGCCACCCAGAGCAGGGTCTTGGCACCAGAAGCCTTGGCTAGGCCTGGCCCGAACAAGCCAGGAAAGGCAGGCAGCTGTGGGGCCAGATCAGACTCTTGCACAGAACGTTTACCGAGGAAGGAGAGTGGTACAGCAGTGGGAGAGGAGAAACCTACCAGTGGCCACTTTGTCCCCCTACACACACACCCCCAGACCCCAGGTCCAAGTGACGTCTCAGCTGGGTGCTCGGGCCTCACTGGCGTTGAGCCTGCGCAGCTGGCTGAGGCTGGCCAGCCGCAGTTTGAGCAGCACCTCCTCCTGCGTGCGCAGCGTGTGCGCCAGCGTGCGTAGGGATTCACTCTGCAGCACTGCGGACAGACGGGCGGGATGGAGGCTCATCAGACCCACACCACACCCACAACTCTTCCCCCACCCAGCCCAGTTCCCGAGGGTGCCGAGAACCCCTCCCCACCCTTCACTGCCTCCAACCACACAGAAGAGCTTCCTGGTCCCACTTCCGTGCCCTTGGTTCCCACTGGCTTCTTGCCCCTCCATACCGCTCAGGTAGACGGCCAGGACGGCAAGCGCCAGGCAGGTGAACACCAGCAGCGCGAGTAGCAGCAGGAAGCCCCCTCGGCTGTGCATAGGGCCGCAGCCGCACTGGGCACACAGGGATGGTGGCAGGATGCCCAGCAGCTCGTCCCACGGCTGGGCCTCCTCGGCCAGGGAGGGGCGCAGCGAGCCTGCAGGGTGAATGGGCCATCAGGAGGGCAGTGGGTGTACTTTCTTTCCTCTCCTCTCCCAACAGCTGTGTCCCGTTCCCTGCCTGGCTTACCTCCGCTGTGCAGGTCACTGATGGACTCCACGTGGTGCAGGTGCACCTCCTGCACGTGGTTGGGGGCCAGCAGTGCCCTGTTCCTCGGGCTCGGCATCAGCGCCGTGGTGTCTGCTGGAGCAGCATGTGGCCGATTGAGGCAGTGGGTCACCCCCTCTCTCTTCTCCTAGGTGGCTTCTAGAGGCAGTGGGGGCTCAGAGGAGATGGGGACAGGAGGACTAAGGGGCATGAGGCTCCTAAGCCCCTAAAACCAACTCAGGAACGGACCTTGATTTTGGAACCAGGATGACCCTGGCACCCTACAGGCCTGTTTCACCCACAATAGCAAGAGGTGCCCTTGACTTGTTCATGTGTGTTTCCTTCCAAGCACCTCAGAGACTCTCAGGCATTCCTCTGTCTGCTGGTTTCTAGAGAAGAATTTATCACCCTCGGAGGAATAACCCCCCAGCGCTTGCAGTTCATTCCTGCCCCTTCTGCTATCGGTTTTCCCCGGGAGTTAGCCATCAGGCCAGACGCAGAGCCTCGCGCTCTGGTCCCCGGCAGAAGCGGCGCCATGCTTGCTGACGGTGCCGTTCTCTCCTGGCATTGGCCCCTGTTCTTTGACAGACTCAGCGTGACGATGCTGTACTGCTGTGAGCCCTGCTGTTTTCACTCAAAATCAAGACCCGAGCCCCGCCTTTGCTATCAGACTTTCACAGGCCTCACAGGTCTTCCTTCAGGCATCCCTCTGAGGCCTCCTGGGCATTTAGGTTGTTTCCAGTTCCCTTTGAAAAGGGATAACCCCTAGAAAAGGATGTGCACGGCTGAGTATGAAATGTCTCTGTTTCCCAACAGTTCATAAGAACAGATTCCAGAAGCGGAATTACTGGGTCAAAAAGCAGGGACTTTTTTAAAGCTATCCTCAGATCGTCCGCCACAATGGCTGCCCACAGCTCCCAAAAGGGTGCAACGTGGCCACTATTAGGCATCTCCATTCAAAAAGGTTATGATATATATATATATATATATATATATATATATATATATATACATACACACACACACACACACACACGCTTGCACACATACATTTGGTACGTTGAGAGATGAGAAAAGGCCTTTTGACCCATTCGATTGGGTGTCTGACTGAGAGCCCCAACCAATACGTGGCTTTCTAAATAAATATCCATTCACAACCTCTGCCCAGTTACTGTTTATTTTGTGATTTCTGAAAGTTTTATTTTCTTCTGGTCTTTAACATTTTTTTAAAAAAAATCTTGTCCCCTTAAGATCCCCAGATGCCCAGCTAGAAGCTAGATCACGTGGGTCGGACAGTTCCTGATAGGGGCAAGGGTGAGTGGACTCTCTCTGAACAGTTAACTCAGCCTTCATGATTTGCCTAAAACTATCCCCCGGACAAACTTGAAAGTACAACAGAGGCTGCCAGTTACCATGTCTGGGTGGTGTGTTGGGAAGTGATATTAAATCCCGTCTTCGGCTGTGCTTTTCCTACACTTTCTAAATTGAACTCAGGTTGTTCCTTACTAAGAAAAAACACAGTACATCATTAAGACCTCAAAAGGAGGTAACACCTCCTCCAACTCAGGGTTGGGCCCCTCCCGTCCAGTGTAAAATATTGAAAATGTGATGACGGGGGATGGGGTGGGGAGGGTGGAGAGTTGAAAGAAGCCAGAAGCCTGTCCACTCCCAGTCCCTTGGTCATGTGCCCAAATGCTTTCTGGAAGCAGTGGCCCACCCCTGATCTCAGCCTCTTCCCCGAAGGAAGCGCTGAACCGGCCAGGCCTCTGCCCCATCCACACCCCCTGGGGCACAGCCTCAGCTGACCCTCCTCGAGCTGGGTAGCTCCCTCAATCCTTTCCGTCCCTAGCAGAGGAAACAGGCAGGTGAGGTGAGGAGGGGTTCCAGGCATGCTAGGCCTTCCTCCATGCACAGTGCGGGGAGGTCCCATTACTTGAACTGGGACATGGTAACTGATGACTAGTTAGGGAGTGAGGTCAGTGGGATAGGGGACAGAATCATCATTCTGGGGCCTTGCCTTCCCTCAGTTATCTCCTACCTTCTCGGGTCTCCTCGGGCATGATGTGGGTAGGCAGCCAGGGGGCCTGATGTCAGCTCCCGGGAGCAGGACGGGATGGAGGCAGCAATGGTTTCTCTGAAAGCCTGGGGAATGCCTGGCCACCTCCCAGCCTGGGCCTAAAATAGGCCTGAGCTCAGCCCACGGGGCTATATTTAGAGGAGACAGCTCTCAGCCATGGGAAGGGGCAGAGTGACCCACATGGGCCAGCGTGGACTATCGACCCAGTGATGGCGTGCAGGCAAGAGCACACACATCTCCCCTAGCGCATGTGCCAGGGGGCTTTCCTGGGCCTCCGTGTCTTCATTTAGACAAGCCACGCTAGGTGGACCTCCAGCAATACTCCACATGGCAGCCAAGACGTGCAAGGGGGTCCCGTGCATCGCCACTCCTCCACTCCACAAGACCCCCAACTCACAGCTAGGTTCATTTCTCCAAGCAAATGTGGGAGAAGCACCCACCACTTTGCGACCCGCTGCCAAAGACTGAGTGATGGACAACCGGAACCCAGTACCATGAGGGCTTAGCCCTAAAAGGAGGCAGACACCCTCATACATGCGAGCACCCATGCCGTTCGGCGGAAGGCTGGTATTTCTACTACTAAGCCTACAACCTTGTGTAAAGGACTGCCCCCTCTCTAACCTCAGTTTTTTCATCCACAAATTAGAATAACTGGTTCCTCCTTGGCATAGTACAGATGAGAATGGAAATACAACCATGTGTCTGAAGCACTCAGTCAGTGCACATAGATGACACTAGGTCTGTAAGGATGGATGCATGGCACCACTTATTCTTACCAGAGGAAGTGGTCCAGCTTAGGGCCCACCCTCTGCAGTCCCGTCTTCCCAAATGGGACAAAGCAAGACAGTGGGGCTCTGCTTCCTAAAACATCCCAAATCCATTACTCCACTTAGACTAGCCTCCTTGATGTTCCACAAACACTGCCAGCTTGTGCCTACCACAGGGCCTTTGCACTGGCTCTTCCCTCCTGGAATGCTCTACCTCCAAATAGTCCCCAGGGCTGGCTCCTTGTCATCTAGCTCAAATGTCACCCCTTCAGTGAGGCCTTCTGCTCACATTCTTTTCTACAGAATCCAATTTTATTCATAGCACTTAGCCCAGAAATGATATTATTCAGAATGTATGTGCATGTCAGGATCCCCACAGGCCCTGCAGGATCCGGTCAGTGACATGGAAACCGCCTTTAATCCTCACCAGGGCATCCTTAGAAGAAACTGAGGTTCTGGGAGCGCTAGAAGGTGCTCGAGGCCGTACAGCAAGACCTCGCACCAGCAGTTAGTTGTCTGTTGGGCCCAGTCCGGCTTCAGCTGATAACGTGTTTATTGCATTAGTACAGTCGGCCTGCCCCACCCCACCCTGCCAGCCCAGCCTGTCACAGCTTTCTGCTTATTGCCCAAGGAGGAGGTCCTTCTCCCCGGGTGGGCACTCCGAGCACCGCCCCCTCCCACGTTGTTTCTCTGAAGCCCCGCTTCTCTGCCTCCTCCCCGACCAGCCAGACCCTGTGCCTGGCCCGGGCCGCCCCTCCCGGGGCTACATTCAAGGGCTATCCTCTGTTAATAAATAAGCCGGCGCGGCTGCCCCACGTCCAGAGCCTCTGTCGGTGTCTCGGTTGGCCGGGGACCGCAGCAGGCCCGCCCCCTAGCTACTGTCCGTCTCCCAGGGTCTGTCCGCCCCCCCTCTCCCGCCAGTCGTCTCATCTCCCCAGTCCCCGGCGTGGGGACGGCCGAGTCACCAGTGGGCTACGCTGCGCGGTCCCCGCTCAGCGCGCGGCTCTGGGGCGTGCGTCCTCCGGTTGCGACCCTTCCTCCACGACTCGGGGGGCTGTGGGTGCGCGGCGGGCTGCGGTCGACACATTCGCAGGGAGCTGGCGCCACCGCCACCTGGCTCCACCAGCTGCAGGAAGTCTCGGTACCAGAGCTTGGGGCCTGGCGGCGCGACGGGCGCAGCCTCCTCGGTGCGGGCCAGCCTTTCCGCCTGCGCGGCGCTCAGCACATGCAGCGCCAGGCGACGCAGCGGCTGCGAGAAGCCCTGCTCCACGGCTGCGCACAGGTACGCGCCCGAGTCCCCGCGTCGCAGAGCGCGCAGCAGCAGCCCCCGCGTAGTGCGCTCGGCGCGCTCCTCCGCCGGCACCTGCGGGCCGGGCGAGCGTGAAGCGGGGCCGCGGGGTCGGGAACACAGCTCCCAGGCCCCAGCGTGGGACAGGAGAGGCAAGGGGTCAGTGGTGGCCGAGCAGGAGCGGCGAAGGGGCGCGCGCAGCTGCGCGTGGGAAGGTTGGGTGCAAGGGGGCAGGGGGTGATCCAGTGGAAACCCGAACGGGGCGGGGTCCACCTGAACGCGAGGGGCGGGGCAGGCCCCTCAAGGGGCGGGGCGAGGGAGGGGTTTCTCTTGGGTGGGCACGCGCCGGTCTCTGCGTGCGTGCGTGTGTTGCGGAAGGGCCATTCGGGAGACCTAGTTAGCCGGAAGCGAACTTCTCCAGGATGTGGCGTGCAGGTAAGGGACCAAATAGGATGTGAAAGGTCAGGGCGGGCGAAGCCTCGCTGGGTGTGGCCAGGCCTCTAATGTGGGGCGCAGGCCAGGGCCTCGTTTGTCAGGGCGGGGCCTCTCCTGGATGTAGGGGGCCGGACAAGGACCTGGCGGGGAGAGCTCCCCCACCCAGGCTCACCGGGGTTCCAGCTCCCTCCCCAGCGCGCTGGAAGGTCCACTCCACGTGCGCCTGCAGCGAGCGGGGCTCACACTCCAGGAAGGCGCTGCCGCCCTCCACACCGAACACCTTCCGCTCCGGCAGCGCGGGGTGGGACGAGTCTGGGGGCAAGGAAAGCGTCCGATTTAGGCCAGGCAGGGCGGGGTGGGGTGTCCTCAAAGGCTGAGAGGTGGAGGCAGCTGGGGCACTCACCTCCAGAGCACAATGTCCTGGGGTCGCCGTTCTTTATGTCTTGTCGCCGGAACCGCCTGGGCGGGCGGGGAGTGGGGGACATTGGAGCCTCCGTGAGCCCATCATCTTCTTTGAAGCAGGGGACTCCCTCCCAGCGGCCCGCCCTGACCCTGCGCACCTCTTGGCACTGGGCTGGAAGCGTGTGCACGTGGCCCCGTCCCAGGCGCAGTAGGGGTCACGCGCCAGGCAGCATTCGGCGCAGGCGCGGCCATGGGCAGCACAGCGGTGCAGTGGGATCTGGGCCACCGCGCTCCGTGAAGCTACGTACAGCTGGTGCTAGAGGGCATGAGGGGCTCCGGGCTGACCGAAGGCGGCCCTGTGCCCGCCTCCCGTCGGTCAGGCATCCCTTCCCCACTTGACAAATGGGAACACTGAAGTCTCAGGTCACACAGTCTAGTGAAGGCAGAGCCTATACTCAAACCCCGGGCTTCAAACTACCAAGGGAGGCATGGGGGGGTGGGGGGGCCTGGGCACCCACTTGGTCCAGTCCACTCCTAAGCCTTTTGGTCACTTACCCTCTTGGAGGAGATTTGCATGCTGGTGACAGCGGCGGAATCCTGACAGAGAAGGGGCGCTGGGATCAGGGCTGAGTGGAGTGGGGGGAGTCCAGGTGCTGGGGGCTAGGCCTCACCTCAAACACATGCAGCTCCTCCAGGAGCAGCCCCTCGGTGTTAGGCCTGCCACCCTTGGGGACCGAGATCACCTTCAGCACTGTGCCAGCATCTGCAGGGATGAGAAGCAGTGAGTGAGTGACGCCTCGTGTTCCCTGACGGCTGGGGCCGGGAGTCTTCACGTCGGAGGCCTCCGTCCTCCGCGTGGTTGGGTCGGTGGAAAACGTGGGTCACATCAATGGGAGCAGCATCCAGAAAGAGGGAGGGGAGGAACTCGCAGGAACAGGCTAAGGAGTCCAGACTGGGTCAGGTGGGTGGTCGGGGCAGGACCCTGACCTGTGCCGATGAAGAGGACGTCATAGTGTCCGTCAGCAGCTGCCACGCGGTCTGCAGCAATCTGGGTGAAGGTGTAGCCGGCACCCACTTGTAGGAAGAGAGGGCGCCCCCCCATGGGCAGGACCGAATTGTACATGAGGGGGTGGTTCCGGGCAAACTGGATGACGTCATCAGGAAAGTCCTTGGTGGAACTGAAGGTGCCAAAGGTCTTGCTGGGGCACTGGCGGGTGGGAGGGAGGCAAGAGAGGGATGTGGGTGCACGGGCCTTGTGGGCAGCTCCCCACAAGAAGCCTCCAGGGACTGGAGAGTGTGTGTGTGTGTGCGTGTGTGTGTGTGTAGACAGAGCCCTGCCCTGGGAATCTGAGAGGGGACCCTCTCTTGACCTCTGAGGAGGAAACAGGGCCTTCCCTTGAGGAGCCCTGTCTGACGAAGGTGATTTTCTTTCACCCATAACAAAAACCTCATTTACCAAAAACGACCCCAGGCCAAGTTCTCCACCCCAGAGGCTTCCAGTGGGTTGTGGTGGGGGTTCCTGGGCTACATACCACTCCAGGCCGGGGGTAGGGCACGCGGCCCTGGTAGGACACCCACTGGTGCACGGGCCCCTCCTTGTGTGCGAAGGGTCCCAGGAAGGCCCGGCGCACATCATTCATGCTGTACACACACACTGCGGAGCCCTGGAAGATGGCGCTGCAGGCGAAGACGTGCGTGAGGGACGGGCCTAGCAGAACCCAGCCGGCCCCACAGGCAGGGCCACCTCCCACCTCACCTGGACGTGGAGAAGACAGCGTAGAGCAGCGGGGTCCAGCGGTCCCTGGAGGACAGCAGGAACACGTCCTCTGCAGGGAAGCGGCCTAGTTAGGGGGAGGCCGCACAGCCCCACAGGCGGGCCAGGCTCCAAGGTCTGTGCCTCTGCACGCCCCTCCCCCCATCCTCCACCCCTGGCACTCACGGAGCTGGTCAAAGTGTGTGTCGCCCTCCACGCCAGGCACGGAGCACACCAACCGCGCCTTCAGGAAGGTGGTCCACTTGTTGACCAGGCTGCGCTGGCCGCCCACGTCATTCTATGAGGTCAATCAGACAGGATGAGAGCAAGGCCTTGATGGGCAAAGGAGCAGGGGTGGGGGTCGCAGGGTCAACGGAGGTGGCCCAGGGGCTCCTCACCCGGCAGATCTGGCCAACTCGGGACACTGTGAGGCGCCCCAGTGCTGGCGCAGCTTCCACCGCCAACTCTCGGAAGAAGAAGTAGATCTTATCGTCGTCTGGGTTCTCACTCTCGGGAATCCAAAAGACCTTGACGAACTTGGGCTCTGGCCACAGTAGGAGGCGTGGCGTCAGTGAGGTCCTGGCCCCGCCCCCTCCCCCACTATGAGACCCACATGATGCTTCCCCTTCCTCACATAACAGCCTGTGGGGCAGTATCTGATTTCCCAGACTCGAGGACCAAGTTTAGATGGCCCTCCACGTGAAGATGCCAAAGGATCAGGACCTGCGAGTCAAGGAGTAGCCACAAGAGGGCAGCAGAGACCGCGGCTACCGGAGCGCGAAGGCGGTGGACCGCCTTCACCATTGGCAGCCCTCTCACCTTGCTGGGGACAGTTAGCCAGGCCAGTGGGCAAAGGAGGGGGATGGGGTATCTAGTTTTACCTTCGCTCAAGAATCTTGCTCTCTAGCAGAAAGCAGATGCCCCCACTCCTCAGAGTTTCAAAAACTCTGCTGGGTCCCATCCCTCTTAGAATAAACTACCTTGGCCCCTAACAGTCCCGGCCCTTTATCATTGCTCCCTTCATCAATCTGTGCCCTTGCTTGTTCCTGCCCCAGGGCCTTTGCACTAATGATTTCCTCTGCCGGGGATGCTCTTCCCTCAGCTCTGCTGTGCTTCGGGGATTAGCTCACCCCTCTCCTCAGCTGAGCAGCCTCCTTTCCCCAGCCCTCCCACTGTCACCACCCAGTCCCTTTCCCCTTCCCCTCAGTCCACTGGAATTGACCTTATCATGTGTTTGTCAGGAGGTCTGAACTCAAAGAGGGCACAGGCCATACCTGTCTCATCCCAGTGCCCACACCTGGCTGCACCCGCTGCTCACTCCTGCAACGCACCTTACTCAGCACCTGCCCTGCCGAGGAGAACAGCCCCCTCCCACCAGCCCCACCAGCCTTTCACCGTTGAGCCAGCGGGAGTCGTGTGGCTCCGTGCGGAGACTCGGACGCTGGCCCAGGCTGCGGAAGATGGTGAAGTCCCGGCCCATGAGGTCTGCAGCCACCCCTGAGTACAGCTCTTCCCCTGCAGATGGGGCAAGGGCTGCTCAGCCAAGCCGAAGGCTCTCGGTGGGGCGGAGGGCGGGGGGGCTGTGGAGCTCTGAGGGCTCTCGAAAAGTCAGTGAGGCTGTGGAGGATCCCCAGGGCTCCCGGGAGGGTCTTGGGACTTGGTGAGGTTCTAGAGGGGGTCCAGGAGTTCTCTGTTGGGGCCCCAGCCTTTGGACTCACCCACCAGCACGGAGGCGGCTCGGTGCCTGGGGTCATAAGGACTCTTGCCCTTGCCATCCTCTAGCCTTCGCAGGTCCAGTCGGAGCACGGGCTCCTGGGAGGTGGGGGGAAGTTATGGCTGCCGGTCCCCTCTCTCCTCTCCCCACCCCCCGCTCTGCCTGGCTCGGGCCTTACCTCCAGCCGGTGGCCCACCTCCACAAACGCACAGGTGGGGTGGAAGGCCCCCGTGCCACAGGCCAGCAGGTGGGTACGGTTGTAAGCGTGTAGCAACTTCACGAAGTTCATGCACTCAGTCTAGTGGGCAGGCAGGGGCAGGGACAATGAGGCCTGGCCCAGGGAAGCAGCCTTAAGGGGTCCCAGCCCACCAGTGGTGCCCCCACCCCTCCCTTCCTTCTGCATCAGCCCAAGCAAGTACCCACATGGGCTCCTGGCACCTGGGTGCCATTGGTGACCAGCCCGGCCTACCTCTCACCAGAAGGGATGCGTGGGGAAGCAGAGGCCTACATTGTCTTCTGTGACTCACAGGCCCCCAAGAAGAATCACATGAGCCCCCACCCTGACTCATTACCTCTAGACTTTAGCCACCCCAACCCCCTGACCCCGTCCCTGCCAGAACAGGCAGGCCTCTGTTTGAGCACTGCCCTGTCTATAGAGTGAGGGGCTGACCCTCCCCGCTCCCACCCCGGCAGCCAACACTCACAGCAATGTCCTTCCCCGCCCAGTTGCACTCCTCTCGCCATTCCACAGGGGCCGGCCAGGCCAGCTACGGGAGATGGGGGGGAGATGGGGGCACGGGGAGGGGGAGCAGGTCAGGGACTGCAGATGCGCTCTGTGCTAAGGATGGTCCCCCAGGGGCCCCCTCCCCGTGGCACTCTCCAGGCCATCTGTTTCCCTGAGGCTGCGGGTCGCTGGCACCTTCTTGGCTCGTTTGCTGATGTTGTCCAGGCTGAGGGAGGCCAGGTGGTTCTCGGCCCCCACAAACAGGCGTCCGCGCTCCTCATCCACCAGCAGCGCTTCGTAGCAGCAGGTCCTCGCCAGCCTGAAGGTCCGGAGACCATGCCGGGCCTGGAGCTCTGCGGGGAGGGGGCACGCCTGAAGATCGGCCACCGGAAGCTTCTCCTGGGCCCTGTCTGTTGCCTGTCTTACAGGCCAAGGTGGTGCATGTGACCTGGCCCACACACATGTGAATTTACACACGTGTGAGTGTGTATTTGTAAAGGCGGGCCCACCCAGGTTCGAGGCTTCCAGGGTGGGCAGCGCAGCTACCCACCCCCCAAGGGGAAGGCAGGTTGAGCTCAGGCGTGCTTGGGCAAGCAGTGTCTCCAGGCAGGCACACTGGGAGGGCAGGGTTCTGGGGGAGGCTGGGCATGTAAGGAAAGCGGAAACCCCAACCCCCAAATCAGGCTGAGGGTTCTCTGCCAGCCTGAGCTCAGGGTGATGCCGCTGCCTAGGGCCCACCCTCCTGGGTAGGGGGTGTAGGAAGGGGGTTCTAATGGCCCCCACGCCTCAACTTCCCTGGGGGTAGGGGATGGAACAGAGGCAGGACCTGTTGCCATGGGGACAGAAGGGGTGCTTCTGAGAAAGCATGAGGAGAATGTAAGGAGCATGGACGGAGGGGCTGGGGACTGAGGCCAGGACAGGGTTAACTAGAGATGGCTTAAGAGGGCTCCCAATCCAAACCAGGTCAGGAGGTACACACCGGCGACAGCAACCACGGTGCCCCCTACCCGCACTGGGCCCCTTTCCGGTCCACCCTGAGCTGGCCCCTCCCGCCTGCCAGGTGCACCTACCTTGGAAGGAGAGGCGAAGGCGTGGGGGGCTGGGGGAGGCACCCCCCAGCACTGCCGTGCAGAGCAGAACCAGGCCCAGGATCATGGCGGCGGCCTCAGCCCGCCCCATCCCGGCTCAGGGCGCTCAGGGTTCAGCAGGCATGTGTGGAGGAGCCTTGAGCCGCCCTGGACTCTGCCCCGGGATCTGGAAGAGAGAAGACGTGCAGTGAGGGCAAGGGAGGGGGAGACCAGGGGGGAGTCCCCAGAGATCAAATTACAGCCCCTAGGGAAAAGAGGCTGGGGGGTCGTATTCTACTTCCGAGCCCCGCCTGGCCATAATCACAGACACACCCACGCTGGGCACACCCTCAGGGTCACCCCCACACTGGCAGGCACCCGCCCCACCACGTCACCCTCCCCAGTGACCCGCCCTCCCGTATGCACACAGACATTAATTCACACTCTCTGTGTGCCTATTTCATGCCAGCCTGGGACTGGGGCTTGGGGACACTGGGCGACACAGACCCTGTCCCCCCCCACGCATGCAGAAGTGGGCAGAGTGCCAACAAGGACTCAGATCAGTGCATTTTAGAGGTCACCAAGTCCAAAGAGCAAAACAAGTGGAGGTCATGGGAGTGAGAGCGACAGGAGGGGCTCAGGGCTCCGAGGTGGCTGTGTACCCACAGGCCCACAGGCAGACAGAGGCACCTTTGGGCTGGAGCCAGTGGTGTGACTCCTGTGAGCGAATGTTTCTGAGGGTCCCTTTGTGTATCTGAATTATACATGTATGTGTTTAGTGCATACATGTCTGTGTGAGGCCATCTGGCATGTGTTTGTGACACATGCAGCCATGTGGCACGCATGCACACACAGATGGTGCTGTACGTATGTCTGTGCAGTGTGTATGTCTTTGTGGTGAGCACTGTGTGCACGTCTCTGTGTGTCACAAGATGTGCACCTGCGAATGCGTGTGCACAGGTGAGTGTGTGCATGCATCTAGACATGCAGGTGAGCAAAATACAACTGCAGCGTCAATCACTGCCTTCGACCCATTTTCCAGAGGGACAAGTGCTGCCCAGGAGACCAGGGGCTGCTCCCACTCAGATCCAGCAGCCCCAGCTGGAGCTGGCCGCTCTCTCTCTCTCTCTCCACACCCCAGCGGGGTGGAAGGAGCTGATCACACATAGAAATTCTGTGAGCTGACTTCAGACCCAAGAGGAATCAACTGGGAAGAGCCAAGGGCCTGAGGCAGCCTCTCCCAAGCTGCCCTTCTCCCCTCACCCCCGTCCCCAGCCTTTCCTGCCCTTGCCCTCACCCTCAGCTTTCCCCATCACTGAGCCCCTCCAGCTGTCTGAGCCAGAGCCCTTCCCTGGACCCCTCAGAAGGAGCCAGGCTCTGGCTGCAATGCCCACCGTCCTCCCCTGAGGCTGGCTGGGCAGGTGCTGGGCACAGGAGCCCTGGTGCGGGGCAAGGGCCTGGGCTGCGATGGAGCAAGGGTTCCACAGCTGCTGAGGCACGTTCCCGACTGCTCCCCACCCCAAGCCCCTGCCCAGCTCCCGGCCCCCTCCCATGCTGGGACTCCCACCTCCTCCTCCCCTCCCGCTGACACTTGCCGCTACCTCTTCTGGGCCCGTGAGGTCTGTGACGCCACAAAACACCCAGCTGCCTTCCCACAGGCCACCACGAACTCCGGCAGCAGCACCTCCCCACCCCAGCCTCCTCTCACCCCGGAGAGGGAGAGAAGCCTAGGGGCCTCAGGGCACCCTGTGACGGCTCCTTTAAGGAGCAGCCCCCGCCCCCACCAAGCCAGCCACCGCCCCACACACACACATGCCGGCAAGTTTACGCGGGGCGGGCAGATCGGGTGACCGGGCAGGCAGCCGGGACCGCTGGAGATGGTGGCCTGCAGGAATGGGGCAGGCACAAGGGAGGGGCGGGTAGGGGGCACCCCTTCCCTGTTGGGCCTCATGGCAATAGGGTGCCTACAGCAGCGCTTCAGGAAGTGGGGCTGCCAGTCAAGGCAAAGGAGGAAGGAGCGATAGAGACCCCTCCAGCCCAGGAGGCTCTGCACAGCAGGCAGAGGGAGCAGCTGGCCGGCGCATCCCCCAGGAGCTCGGGGTCCTCACCTGCCCCTCCACAGCTGGGGCACTGATGGAGGGGAATAAGGGCCCAGTTACCATCTCAGTTCCCAAGAGCCATCGGGGATGGGAGGGTTGGAGGTCGGGGAGGGGGTTCTCAACTGGAAGTCCAGTGGGCCCCCAGGACCCAGCCCCAGCCCTTCCTCACCACCTGGGCCCGCATCTCTGACACCTGGCTGGCTGGCAGTGGTTGTGGTGGCAGGAGAGGAGGGTTAGAGAGGGGCAGGCAGGGCAATCAGCAGATGCCAGAGGCCCAGCAAGTCTCACTGCACTGCCAGGTGTGGGCCCACGCAGACGCCCAGCCCTGCCGGGCGACCGCATCTCTGCTGGGAGGTCAGGGGCGAGCTCTGTGACTCCCGTCTTTCTTTTAGGTCGAAGGTGGGAGGAAGGGCCCCACCAGACACAGAACAAGGTACCCGAGGGGGTGTCCGTCACAGACAGGACAGGGCTCCTACACTTTGGCAGGAGCCTCAGTTGGGAAGGGTCTGGGGGCTTGGCTTGAAGCCGAGTCTGGTGGACATGCACTGTGCTGCCAGGTGTACTTCTTTGGAGGGGATGAATGTCGACAATGGCCAAATGGGGACCTCAGGTCCACCTGGGTAAGCATGGGCTTCCATCCTTCAATTCCTACGAAGGGCGTCCTCCTGCACTGTCCCCAAGGCTGGTCAGCAGCTTCTCAGGGGCCAGCGAGGGTGGCTGTGTGGCCACTTGAAGTGCACGGAGTTCTGCTGCCCATCTCCTGCCAAGTCCCTTGGAGTGGAACTGTCTGTGCCCAGCCAGGGTGGGGCTATGCCTCTTTCCTGAGCCTCAGGGCCTGGTGTGACTGGCCTGGCCTGGCCTGGCCCTGGCTGGCTGGCAATGAAGGGCAGGGGTCAGTGGGAGGACAGGGGCCGTGAGGAGGGGGCGTGGAAGGTCGCACCCCTGCCTGAGTTTCTGGGCTTTTAGGATGCAGCCTCGTCCTCCTCCTAGGCCTTCTCGCCTTGGACCTGGGCAGCCTCCCCGGCCCTATGCAAGCAAACAAAATTCTTTGGCTGTTTACAATTTTCCACCCAAGCAGCCAAGATCAGCAAGTGCCTCTGAGGTCCCCACCCACGCTTGTTGTGCCCCCTACCTGCTCCCACTGCTTTTAGTTCTTCAGGCCCAGGGTCCCAGACCGTTTCAGTCGCCCCACCCCCACCCCCAAGCTCTGTGATCATACTGAAAAATGGGACCAGGAACTCGAACACCAGCCAAGGTGACTGGGCTGTCCCTGGAAGCCCTCTGCATTTGCCTTCCTTCCTCCAGATGTGGGCCCTCCCTGGAGCAGGAAAGGGGTTCCCCAGGTGGGAACTCAAGTTGTCTCTGTCCCCACAAGGCATCCTAAGTGTATGCCAGGCCCTGGGTGGGGGCCTTGTGGAGACGGCACTCTCTGAGCTGTCTGGAATCAGGCAGCTTGGGTTTCGACAGGGGAGGTCTCTGGGGTCCCTAGCTGGGGTCTTCATCCTGGGCCTTCATCCTCTGCCAGGGGACCCAGGGGTAAAGGCCTGCTGCCTGGGCTCCTGCCCTGGTGCCGCCTGTCGGTGGCACAGCCTGCCAAAGCCTCAGCTTTTCCTTCTGGAAGTAACCGGATTGTTGTGCCAAGTCCCAGCACCTGGCTCCTCACCCCTCATCACCAGCTGGGCCTGCGCCCTGCACCCTGCCTGGACCCCTGGGCGGATGGGACATCCATCTGAGGAAAGCTGCAGCCAGCCCTCCCAGTGCCCAGCCTGGGCTGGGTCACCTTGGCTCGCAACTCACACCTGCTTTAGCCATCAAGGCTGGTGGCTCCAGCCTTCTCCATTCTGGCCACGTGGGTACTAGGACCTGGGGCTTGTGGACTTAGGCATGGGGGGCCGGAAGCGGTGGGAAGTGGGCTGGGAGAGAACTTAAGGCTTAACTTCTCTGCCACTCTGCCACCCACCCCCAGGGGGATCTCCCGGGAAAGGGTCTATCCGGGTACTCCCCACCCGCCCCCAGCCTGGCCTCCATGCTCCCAGGGGACCCCTGGCCCACCTTTTTGGAAAGATCAGCTCCTCCCTTCCTTGCCTGTTCCCCTTCCCTTCTGAGGGCCATGTCAGAGCTGAGGTGGAGGGGCTGAGGGCGGGGCCACCAGGAGCCCTGGGCCTCTGGCTGTGGCCCCGCCCCCCGCGCTCCGCCCGCCCCCCCCACCGCTCCGCCCGCCCCTGCCGTCCTCCTCCTGCACATTCCTCCCCGGCTGAGGTCAGCCCCTCTGGGACGGCGGCCCCCCCCCTACCAGCCACATCACAGCTCTTCACTCACTCCTGTTTTCCTCATTGCCCAGCGGGTGGGTGGGGGGGGACAAGGCGGGGGAGACTAGGGGTGGGGCCTCCCTCCCCGCTTCTTCTCCACAGCCGGAGAAGGGAGCAGAAATGTGTCAGAAATGCTGCAAAAGCGGACTCCGGTGGCCCCTATACTCATTAACATACGTTAACCATGCTACACTCCCCACTGTGCTGTAGCAGGGCTCCAGATGCTCTGGCAGGTGTGTGTGGGGGTGCCTAGGTATCAACCCCCTAGTAGCCCGGGCGGGGCGGGGCTGAATCCTGACACCTCTGCTTCCCAGCTGTGCGTCCCAAGCGGGCACGGAACCTCTCGGATCGTTCTCCTCACTAGTCCCGCGGCTGTAAATGGGAGCCTGGGCGGGTCTGGCGCACCGGGGTGGGGGTGGGGGTGTGTGCGCAGGTGTGTACTCTCTTCGGCACCTCCGCGATGGATACCCTGCAGCATCCAAGCCTGGCGGCCTCGAGGGAGCCCCGTCCCTGCCGCCTCTTCCAGTCGGGAGGCTCAGCTCCCCTCTCCTGTCCCCTTCCCTCCCCTGCACCCCCACCCACAGGGCCCCCAAAACAATGAGTTCCCTGACGTTCCACCTGAACCTCCTTCCCTCTTCCACCCTTGGACGCCCCTTGATCTTCCTACTCCACAGGCTTCCAATCCCCTCTAGCAGTGCCTAAAACCATGCCCCTCCCCCCACTGCAGCCTGACCCCTGACCCCTTTACCTTACTCCTGAGGCTGTGTCCCTGGGGTCTTTCTGCCACCTCCTACTCGCCGCCGCCCCCCTGCCCAGACCCTGACTCAGAGAGATCTGAAGCTTGGGGGTTCCTGGCATTTACACCTGCCCTGCCTAACTCAGCCCTAGCCTGCGGGCCAGTGCTCTAGCCACCCCACTGCCCGGAGGCAGCAGCTTTCTTCACCAGGACTCGGCTTGGGCTGCGCCGCCCAGCCCTTAGGCCTACCCCTCTGCCACCGCTGGACTCTTCCCCCTTCATTATCCATTTCTCCGTATCACTTTCTTCGTGAAGCCTAAATGCCTATAACACCAGGTTCAAGCCTCTGCCGGGCTCTGGGTTCCCCAGCAGCTGTCAACCCTGTCCCTGGGGGCCCCAGGACCCAGCTGTGGACAGGCAGAGGGCGGCAGGAGATGGAGTGCCTGCAGGAAGCAGTCCCATCTACCTGGGCCTGTTGTGCCTTGGTAGGCAGGGCTGAGGGACTGAGAGAGAAGGAACACCTCAGGCCTCTGCTTGATCCTGAACCAGCCCCTCAGAAAGCTGAGTCAGTGGCTTCCCATTGATGTCAAACGGATCTTTCTCCTAACCCAGATCACCTGTGGGGCTATATATAGCTCATTCAAGAAGAAAAACCAAGGCAGAGAGGAGAGAGGGGCCTCTGCCCCCTGGGACACTGGTCCTTATCACTGGATGATTAACTGAGGAGCTGAGTTGCTGACAGGCATAAACACACTTGCTGCACACACAGCCCAGCTGGTCTGAGGCCCTCCTTGGGTTTGTAGCAGGGGCTCGCTGTCCAAGGAGGTTTGGGGGAAGGTACAAACCCCGTGGAAGGGATGACGACCCCTGGGATCTCTCTTCAGGGCAACAGACACAGACTGGATTGGGGTCAGCAGTTTGGGAGTGGACGTGGATCCAGAACTCAGCCAAAAGAAGCTGACTCCCAGGGTAACTCGGACCTGGCTGGCTAAGCCACAGGCTGGTATTTGCAATCAGGGTTTGGATCTTCCGCCTTGGTAGCTGACTTGGCACTTTGAGCCTCTGAGGGTGGTGTGATTCTGAGGGGCTCTGAGGGAAATTGGAGGTTTTCCTGCCATCAGGAGGACTCATGAGTCTCCCCTGGAACATGGTGACAGCTTCCTCCAGGACTAGGCAGTCCCTGCAGTCTCAGGGGCCCCAGTTCTAATGGGGGCTCCCTCCCCAGTCTCCAGCTGCCGTCAGGGCCTCTACCTGCCTCTTGGGGGAGGGGATCTGGGACAGGGTAGTGGGGAGTGACTGACTGCCTGGCTCCTCACCAGAGGGTCTCCAAACACCATCCTCTCTTCAGGTGTCTCTGACTCAGACCTTGTCTCTTTCTCGTCCCCACTCCCCAAATGAATGAAAAATACCAAGGCAGTCAGCACGTCAGCAGTCTGAGCAGCTATTTGGGAGTGCGATGGGCCCTCTGGGAGGTGGATCAGCCTTAGGGTTGTCCCCACTGGCTGGAGTCAGTCTACCTCATTACAGGGACTCATAGGCTTGGTCTGGGAGCAGGAGCCTGGGTCCCTTGCCTGGCTCTGCCTGTCAAAGGGACCCGGGCCTCATGGCTGCAGGAGCCTGGGTCCCTTGCCTGGCATTGGGTGGGACTAGGAAGGTGAGCCTTCTTAGGCTAGAAGAGTTATTGGGGACACAGGGGCAGGGAGCACTAAATCTCTGCCTTTGTTTACCCGGCTGCTCCCAGGGATGAGGGATGGCTGAAGTCCAGCTCTGGACAGCTCCAGGCAGTGGGGGATCCCCAGGACTCAATCTCATGGAGTCCCTCCTGTTGGTGTACAGGACACCTGGGATGCCCCCCTTCCTGCCACCTCCCCAATGGCTGGGAATTTCCCAACAGCGAAAGACAAGGAAGAATTGAGAAGCTGCCCCCGCCAATGCTGGGACAATGGAGCCTTATGCCCTCGAAATCAGAGCAGGGGCAGGAGGGCCAAGGGCAGGTGGGGGCCTAGCTGTCTGCACCCAGGGAAGCCCTGCTTGCCAGAACCCCACCCAGAACCACTGCCAAGCCGAGTACAGGGGGGTCCTGGCCAGAATCCTGCATGGCCCACCCAGGGAGGGAGGCACTGGGTGCATCAGGCAGACAATGCCGGCCCCTCAATGGCCCCTCTGTGTAAGGTTCCCTCAGGAGGAAAGGAAGGAACCATCTCCGGTGCCTGCTTCCTGCTGGGCAGGCATCACGACTGGGGGGCATTGGTGCCCCTCCCGCATCTCTGGGACACAGTGGGGCCCAGACCTGACTGCTGAAGGAAGGCAGGGATCCTGGGGTTGGGCGAGGGGTCCTGTTCTTGTCATCGGCCCTCAGTCCTCCAGGCAGGAAAGGCCTGGGGAACTGGGGCGGAGACAGGGGCTGGGGGGCGTTCGTCTCCTTCCGATGCGGCCGCTGCAGCCTCTCATCTCCCGCCAGCACTCGGGGCCCGGGCCTCTAGAGGACTGGCAGGTGTGCGGAGGCGGGGTCTCGGTGCCCGACGCCCCCCCTTTCCCCGTCTCCGCGGCGCCGACCCCGGCCCAGGACGCTTTGTCCCGCGGCGGGCGCTGAGCTCCCGCGGCCCCACAAAGCTCCCTTTGTGCCCGGCGGCCTCCGCAGTACCCGGTGACGTCAGCCTCGCTGAGGCGCCCACTGGGGCCGAGCGCGGGCTGCGGCGCCCTCTGGTGGACGAGCTCGGCTCCGAGCCCCGCCCAGTCGGGGCCGGCCTTCACCTTGCCCTGCCCAGAGGGTCAGCCGACTGCCATCGCGCCGACCGTGGTGGTCAGGCGCATGCCCGGCCCACCCCACAGGCAATCCTGCCTTTCCCTTATCCATCAACGCCCCCACACCGGAGTCTTGGAGGGCACCCTCTGGGGCAGAGGCCCACACTGTTCCCAATTTTCTGTTTAGTCAAGCCCAAGGGGCCTCAGTTCTGGGCAACACGTTGGATTGGGAGACTGGAGGGTGTGCAGGTGGCTGTAGTCTACCTGGCCCTGTGATGGAAGCAACGTCTCATCGCCTTGGACCTGGGGGTCAGTCTGTTTCCTTCTGCACTAGACTCACAGGGCACCTCTCCTTCCAGTGTGGAAGAGTCCCTTAGAACAGCTCCGTAAGAGGTCGGGCCCTTGCTCACCCAGCAAGGCTGGAAGGCTGCCCCAGGCCCACGGGCACGCTGGGAGATGAGGGGAGACATACGGGCCTACGCAGGTACGCCTCACCCAGGTGGGAAACCCGAGGCACTGAGCACTGGGCCTGAGTGTGATCCGGAGAGCTGAGCACCCAGGGGACCCCCACCACGAGGGTTCCGCCATCGGGCACCTTGGGACATCATCTCTGGGACAGAAGAATGCTGAGCAATGCTTGGTATTTTTCTTTCTACATTTTATTATTTCAAACCAGGTGAACAATTCCATAAAACGTGAAAAAAGCAAGGAAGTGTTCAACGCTGAAGGACCCGGCCTGGGGCGAGGGCACGAGGGGCATGGCCCCTCAGCAGGCAGCGGTGGTTCCTACGTTAGCGCTAAGGAGCTACATTTAGGTTAATGGAGCCAGGGCCCAGGGCCGCTGGGCAGGGGCCCTCCGGGACGTTGGCAGTTGTCCGGAACAGCCCTTGGAACCCGATTCTGTGGCGGGCAGGGTGGGCCACCGCCTACATGGGGGCAGCCAGCAGAGGGACAGGTGTAAACACGCAGACACACTCAAGGCACGGAATCACTGGAAGGGAGTTGGGCGGGGTGCTGGTCAGGATCAGTTTTAAATAGTTTTTCTCTAAAAAGTTTTCTAGGTTTGCAGTTTTCTTGCTTTTTTCTTCTTCTTTCTTTCTTTTTTTTTTTTTTTGCTTTACTTTCATTTTTTATAAAAGCTACGAGAGTGAGCAGGTGGACTGTGGTCTCCAGGAATGGTGGCGTCTCACGATTCTTGTGCTTTTTCCTTTGGGGCCTCCAAGCGGCTTGAGGGGTGGGGTGGGCAGGAGGCTCCCTGTAAACATTTGGACTTGGGCTGGGTCGGGGGCTGGTGTTGGGTGAAGCCAGGGGTCCCAGGCTGGAGAAGTGGGTGCCCCTCCAGACACAGGTTTTGGGAGACTCAATATGTGTTCCCCTCCCCCGACACAGAACAAGACAATAGTTAAAACCAGAACAGATGCCCAGGAAGGGGGTACCGCGGCCATTCCCAGCACCTGCGACAAGGAAGGGCTTCAAACAGGGAGGCCTGTGGCAACCCCTCCCCCAAGTCTCTGGAGCTGAGGAAGGGAGCCAAGAATACAGAGAGAGGAGAAAAGCGGCTGGGGGAGGGACAGGCGGGGAGCGTGGTCCTCTTGGCCCCCATCTTCCTCAGGGGTTTGGGGGAGCATAGTCGGCGGTGGCCCTGGAGATGGGGGACAGTTAGAGCATGGGTTGGGATGGAGCCGGTGTGTGCCTTTCCTCCCACTTCCCTTGACAATGACCCTCACCTTTCTTCTCATCCACCTGTTACCAGTGACACAGGGGCCATCCAGGAGCCAGTATTTTTTTGTGGGGTTATGTGGGGAGGGGAGTCTGTAGCACTGGCAGAGTCTTCCCACCTCCCCCAGGGCCAGTGGGGCCAGCCTCAGCCCAGGACCCTCAGACAGGTCCGAGGGAAAAAAAAACCAGAGACGAGCACTGAGCTGGTCACATTGAGCAGCAGGCAGCTGGGCCCCTTGTCATCCAGCCTCCTTCAGGCTAGGCCAATGGGCTGAGGAAGTGAGTTTTCTCCAAGGAAGGTGGGGACAGCCCTCCAGTTCTTTCCCAGTGCACGGCCAGGCGCGTCTGCTGTCTGGACCACTGGGCAGAACGGAGCCCAGCCCTACCTGTGCTGGCTCCTCAGTGCCCTGCACTCAGCGGCCCTCCTTGTCCTCGGCTCTCCTCCTGGGTACCAAGTTTCCCTCCCCGCACCCGAACCTTCCCCAGCCCCAGCCGCATCCCTTCTCTGGGCTCCGTGGCCCCACTGTATTCCTACCCAGCTCCCTGCCCAGCCCCCCTCCCCCCACCAGCTCACCATCCTGCCAGGCCCTGCTGCCCCTCAGAAGAGGCCGCAGTCCTTCAGGTTGTTCTTGATGATGACGTCGGTGACGGCGTCAAACACGAACTGCACGTTCTTGGTGTCGGTGGCGCACGTGAAGTGCGTGTAGATCTCCTTGGTGTCCTTGCGCTTGTTCAGGTCCTCGAACTTACTCTGGATGTAGCTGGCGGCCTCGTCGTACTTGTTAGCCCCTGCGGGACGCAAAGAGACAAAACAGTGAGGACCACGATGCGCAGGCAGCAGGCAGCCCCGTCCCCCACGCGCAGCAGGTTCTGTGAATGTGGATGGACAGGATACGAAGGGCCTGGCAAGTACCCACGCCTGGGCAGCACCAACCCCACCAAGAGTCCCGCGGTTACCCTTCTGCCCAGCAGGGGGTGCCGGCGGGCCACCTGGTCACCGCCGGCACCTTCCCAGAGGCCTAGTCCCCACACCTGAGTACTCGGGGAAGCAGATGGTCAGGGGACTGTGTGTGATCTTCTCCTCGAACAGGTCCTTCTTGTTGAGGAAGAGGATGATGGACGTGTCCGTGAACCACTTGTTGTT
>PVKZ01004293.1:0-88422 GCA_004027375.1 Macroglossus sobrinus
AATTCTAATTCATGTGTAGTACTACTCGTGATTCAGTGGGGTTATCACTTTGAGTTGGGTTGTAATACATTAGAATTTCAGAATAATCCTTGATCTGTCACCGACTTGGTGTGACAAGGACTTGTACTCAGTCTTCTTTAAAACTCATTTTAACTTAAGACATAATTCTAAGTTGGTCAAATGAACTAATAAAAGTTCTAACGCTCCTATTGCCTCGTGCCAAATATCGTGTTGAGAATATGGCACTCCGGATACTGCCAAAAGCTTCATGGGAAACAAGAGTCTGTAAGTAAATCGAAGACAATATGGAAAATATCAAACGAGGTTAAAAATACATAAGAACAGGAGTTTCCATGAAATGAATGATGTCACCGAACGCTCAGGCAGAGCAACTCTAACAGGAATAGGATGGAGTGGCACGCTTCACGGCTGTATCCCCAACGATTTTTAAACTAAAACGTGTATTTGAGAACAGTTTGAGATTTCCAGAAAAGTCAGACATTTTGCAGAAGCTCCCTCAGGGAGGACTTGTCTGGTGTTTGTCTCCTGCGTAGACGGGGGTTATGGGTTTGCACGAGGAAGGTTCTAGACAGAAGGGCCGTCCTCATCCCATCGTGTCAAGGGCACACGCTACATGCGTGACTCGTCACGACGTTGACCGGGTCTGGTTTCTACGCTGTGAGCGTGGCTTTGCTGCTCCTTTTCCGTGTCCTCGTCCTAAGGAGCCCACTGTGTGTGACCCGCGCTTAAGGAGCGAGGCGTCACACTCAACGCCTGGGGTGTGTCCCGGGGTCTCCACTGCAGAGACAGGTGCGGTTCTCACACTCTCTGCCTTACAGAATCGATGTTGTTTTCTGTCGCTAATTCGTAGCATCTCTTCTCGTGGTAAAAGGAACCTGCTTCTAAGACTACATGTTACCTTCTCGAGATGCGGCACATAAGCCGTTGGTGTTTCAAAGGAGAAATGAGAATCGCGTGCGTGTGGAATTTGATGGCCAGTGAAGAGGTTTTACGAGAGAAGGAGCCTAGTCTTATACCCCGGCCCTTAGCCCTTGACGACTTGGTCCACTAATAATCATCAGCACAGAGTCCATTTCAATCCCCAAAAGCAAAAGAGCACACCGCCTGTGCCTTTTCCGAGTGTCCCCAAGTTGCTTCAGTGGGCTTTCTGACCCCAGTGACAACTTACTGTCTGACATGGAATGCCCGTGTGACCTCGGGACAGCTCGATTTTAATCCAGGCTGGGTCTGGTCGTGCCCGGCACCTGGCAGTTCGTACCTGTATTTTTAGAATGTGAGCTGGATACTCGATAAATGTCATTTATGGGTCTTGGAGGCTTAGAGTGTTGGGAGGGAAAAAAAATGAATCCTCGTAAACATTCTGAGACAAAAGAGACACATCACGTGGAGAATTGGTCTTAAAAGGCCAGACCCCATGCCCACAGCAGCGCCTTTTTCAATCGCTTTGCATTTCTAATGGCACTCCATTAATTCAGAGTATGCTTAACAGACTTACTTCCTTCATGGCATTTTACCTGGAAGTACTACCTAGTTTCCTCATGTCCCAAATGCCATAAATTATAAACACAATTGATTTGAGAATGGCTTTATGGGGGAGCAGAGATTTACCACATTAAATGTACACATCTAGATTTCGAAGGAAAAAAAATGATTGTCAAGTTTGAGAAAACATAAACATTCTTTTAAATTTTACGTCCCGGTGTTATCACCGTTTTCTGTTACTTCTTCATTTGTTCTATCATAGCATTATTTGTTTACTGGTAAAATTGTAACTTCTAGGGACTAGTCAATACTTTTATTATTCAATTATTTGGTTTAAAGTTTACACTGTAGCACAACTTTTGAATCAATGTTAACCACAAGAAATAGTTATACTATTTTAATGAACAAAAATAATGTCGGTATTTTGGCGTTTTGCTCTGTGGCGGGAGGCGCCACCAGTGAAACCTGCGCGGTGACGACAGCTGCCACTGCGGACACGGACGACGCCCAGGGAGAAAACGCTGTGGCAGCGGATGCTGTGTGAAGAGCCTGAGGAACATCCGTCAGCCAGGATGGGAGCTCTCGCCAGCGTCCAGCATGGCTGCCACCTTGATCCTGGCCTTCTTGTCGCCAGAACCGTGACAAATAAAGAGCTGCTGTGCAAGCCACCCCATCTGCGATATTATTGTTCACGGCAGCCGGGGCAGACTCAGATGGACGCAAACAAACAGACATCTCCTGGTGACACGGATGTACCAAAAACAAGCAAATTCTTGCACAACCAACGAATACTTTTCAGGCACCATCAACTACCACACGATCTTTTTCGGCTCCAGTTCCCTTGGAGTTGACTTTCTCTTCTGAGAACGATCCCAATCGTGTCTCAAAACCGAAGCCTGCGTCCACTGGTGACGCCTCATGGCACGCGACGGTCCCGGCTTCCTCACCGTTAGGGATCCGGTCCTCGGCTTCCCGCTAGCGTGCGGGAGACGACAAACACAGGACGGGAGCACCCCGCGTCTGCGTCGTGTGCAGGCTTTCGTGTCAGGCCCCGGAGGAAAAGACAAGGGAAAAGACAAGGGACATGAAACAAGGAGCGATCGGTCACTTCCACGCAGCCGACTAGCTCCTTAGAGCCTCACGAGTAACAAGCACCGTCCAGGTGCGAGACCGTCTGCCAAGCGACAGCAAGTGCTCAACGTCACGGTCAGAGGAGCTTGACAGACGGACGGTGCACACGGCCCTCTTCTGCGACGTCCCAGAAATGCAAAAGCGAAAGTGGCGTGGGACAGACGCGCTCCCACGTGGCGGTCACTTTCAGCAAACGCGCAGCCGCCTCGTTTTTTAAAGAACGATTCCTTGCATGTGCTTATAAAGCGTCCAGCTTTGCACACTCTGCATGGTTTCCCCTGCAGAGGCTCTGCAGCATCACACACGCAGATGCACACACATGTGCAATTCACACATGCGTGCAATGCACGGGCACACATGCTCTCAGGTGCAAATGCATGCACAGATGCACACCTGTGCTCACACACACATGCACAAATTCACACATGTGTGCAATGCACAGGGCGCACACCCTCACGGGTGCACACACACGCACAGATGCACACCTGTGCTCACACACTCACACACGTGTGCAAATGCGCACACATGTGTGCAATGCATGGGATGCATATGCTCACAGGTGCACACACATGCACGGGTGCACACCTGTGCTCAACACGCTCACACGTGTGTTCAAACGCGCACACACACAAACGCTCTCTCTCTCTCTCTAAGACACACACACATTCACACCCGGCCACCGAATCCTTGTGAAAATGAAGAATTTCTCGTCTCTGGACATGCTGCAAACTTAGCGTTAACGCTTCCGAAATGCAAACCTCGATGTGGAGAGCAGATTGAAGAAATGCATGCTGATTTTTGAACGTTTCTCCCTCAGAGAGGTGAACTAGTTCCATCCCCATGCGAACCGGTATTTTCATAGGAAATGTCTGTTTTCACACAGACATCTTCAGGTGGAATTTTATCTTCAGCAACAAACTTTCGAGAGGCAGCTGGACCAGTGGATTTGGTTCCCAGCATCACCAGCAAGAACATGCTGGCATCCGTTAGTGATTAAAATGACCTGCTCGGCAAACACGAGGTGGTAAAATGCTAGGTTGTTCAGATATTTTAAAGCAGTCTCCGGATTAATCACCAAGGAAAATGACTTCTTTGTGCACTCAGCTAAAGAAGCTTTTCTTTATTTTATGTGACTACCTGTCGTGGAAATTCTCCAAAGAAGCTTCCAGAAGTTCTGTTGCAGGTTGTCAGGGGTGTGCTATTTCAACCTCTATTCATAAGAATAGGAGTGTCGGGCCCTAAGGTCCTTCGCTGGTCCATGTAGAGCTTTAGGGAAATTAGGAAAAGACTTGTTTTTCTCTAAACTGGAGATTCTCACCTCAGCACTTCTGAAGTTTGGGGTCAGACACTCCTTTGCTGTGGGGGCGGGGTCGGCAGGGGTCTGTCCCACACACTCTAGTTCCTGTCAGCACCCTTGGCAGAATCCCTCTCCAATGGCGAACCAAAAATTGTCTCCATGCATCTCCTTTCTTAAACAGATTCATCTGTTTTTTTTTCTCTCAGTGTAAATAATCAAAATAAATATATTTTCAGAAAGAGACAGTGTTGTTACCACAGACAGAACTCGCGATTCTAGACTAAATATGAACCATATTAATTTTTTTTGCATCCCTCCCGGTACTTTTTCAAAATGATTTCCTAATTATTTTCTTATTCTATCTGTACTGAAAACTATATAATCTTTATTTTCTTAGCCCCGAGAGACTGAATCGGTGAGCATGATCGTGGAAAGCAGAGCTGTGTCTTCTCTGCGTATATAATTAGGTTGTATTCTTAGAGCGATCTGAACGTTCCTACTCAAAGGATATAAAAATATGAAGTCTTAAAATACAAAAACGCATCTTATTTTATCAACCAAATTCAACGCTTTTCAATCAAACACATATTGCTAACAATAAATTCTCTTGTACTCCCAGAGACCTCCCACGATGCCATGGTGTGATTTATTTTTGTGAGGAATTGACCGGTGAAGGATTATTTCCCAATTCCCCCAAGAGCCCACTAAAACACGCTTTCATAATCAGCAGTCTCTGGGTGGAGATCTGACCTTAGTCTATTTGAGTTTCTAGGGAATCCGTTCACAGAGATGTGGTTAAGGAAATTATAACGCACTCATTATATTCGAACCGCTAAGAACTATGTTTGTGAGCAAATGGCGTGGACAGATGCAATGAAAACCCACAGTATTACTTCGTTAGCTCCATCCATACCAGAGTCATTCTACATCTGCCTCTGTCGCTGTATTTATACTTAGTCTTATTTACATCACACATTTATGTATGATGTAAAGTCTCGCCCGGATGACACTCAATTGCTCTCCTAACACCCCCTCTTTGTCCTCCCACCCCCTTCCCGGCACCTCGCTAGCCCCAGGTTTGTCGCACTCCGTCTGTGGTCCAAAGAGTGACAGTGGACAAGACTGTGTCCCCGTGGTCCTTCACTTCTCCATCCTCATCCCTCAACCCCTTCCCAGCAGGTGCAAGCTAAGCACAGACCGACTTCTCGGTCACTGCTATTGACGTAGGAAACGTATAGAATCACGTTACAACGACGTTTTAAAAATATTTGCAAATTTTCTCATAACAATACAGAATATATGATCAGCTGTACTTTTCTATGCACATATAACTCATTCCCATATTTCATACACATTCTATATAATAACAATAGCGAGACACACGTCATTTAGAGATATCAATGAAACAAACCTTGCTGGTAAGATCTGATACCGTTTAGAAAAACACAGAGCAAGTCAATCAGTCTGTGAGAGATTTCTTTTTAATTAATTTTGATTAAATATTCAGGGAAGCCCGTGTATATTTCCCAGCGCACAGTTTTTAATGACTCTGTTTAATGCTCGTGTGATTTTTCTCTGTTAAATTGTTTCCCTGTAGCATTTTCTTTTCTCAGTATGTTAGAAAAAAAATATTATGAAGAAGAGTTTATTGTATCTTAAATTTATGTTCACCGCTGAGTGGATACCCAAAGGGTGTTTTATAAGTGCCTTTTCATAAATCAAAAAATGAATAGGTGGGCAGAGATTTCTCCCGAGCCCGTCAGACTCTTGTGGCCCTCGTGGCTTCAGGCAAATCAGCTTCATAACTCATTTCTCTAACACTGCAAGTTGGCACTTAAGGATCTGAGTCGTTCTTAGTATATTGTATGTGTCTTGTTAATTATTCTGCCATGTCAGAGGACCTTGACTAGGAATATTCGAAGCAGAAGCCCGGGAAGGAATGCCAACGTCTGTTTGGGCAGATTCATAGCTGGTTGACTATCACGCCTTCGTTGATGTGATGGGTCTCTCTGTTTTCTGTTTTTATCAATGATACAGAAAACAGCAAGTATACATGTTTTGCCTACGACTTAGAAAACAGCTATGACCAATGACAGGTTCCAAATGAACAATGGTTCTAAAGCAAAATGGCTTTGAAATAAAGAACTGTGTTCGAATCCCAGCTCAGAAATGTACTATCCATGTGACTTGGTCATGCTACTTAATCTTTCCTCCCACGGAATATCCATGGAGAAAATGGAAATATTTGTTCTTATGGGGCAGTGCTCCTGGGTGAGGATGACGCAGTGTCAGTTTTCCTACATGGGGGTGGGATCACTCTCGCCAAACTTATAGCGTGTCTACTCCACAAATGCATCACTTGTAGAAAAATCTTAATCGTGAATATAGAGAGATTGGATAGAAAAAACAAAATGGTCTTCATTCACAGACAATGTCTTTGTGTAAGCAAAAAACTCAAAGGAATTTATAAAAAATAATAATAATAAGCATAGTAAGTGATTTGGGCAAGGTAATAGGATATAAGGTATATACAAAAGTCAGTTGTACTTTTATGAGTAAGCAACGAAAAATAGGGAAATAAAATTTAAAAGCAATACTATTTTCAGTCCCATCAAATATTTAAAATAATTAAAAATAAATCCACCAAAAGATGTTCATGATCTCTTCCCCTCTAAATTACAAAACTTTGTTGAGAAAAAAATTAAAGAAATCCTAAACAAAGTGAGAGATGTATACTATGATCATAGGTTAGAAAGTCGATATAGCGAACAATTTCTGTCACCTGATTTCAAGACTTATTATAAACTGACAGGTAACAAGACAGTGTGGGATTTGAGTAAGGATGAACAAATATGTAATAAAACAGAATATACAGTTCAGAGTTATTCTAACGTTAAAATGGAACATTTATTTTCAATAAAACATCAGACAATTAAATAAGGAACGTTTCTTCAACAAAAGATGTTGAAATACTCGATGCCCAAATTGGAGGAGAGGGTGCCTCAAATTATAATTTATACAACTTTTCACTCGGCATAAATAATTGAAACAGGTATACATTTTCAGAAAAAGATGAAGTATCGTGACCACAGGCGAGATTCTTATGTGATTCTAGGCCAAATATCAACAGCGTTTCCATTTTTTTCACCATTTCCAGGATTTTTCACTATGGTTTTATAGACATTTTCTTATTCCATCTGTAAACTGAATGTACTTTGTTTTTAGCCTCAAGAAACGAATTCGGTAAACATAACGCTGTGTATTTTCCACATGTAATTAGGTTGTAGTTTCCACGATCTTAGATGAATCTAGATTTTCTGTGTAAAATCATGCACTAGCCCCCCTTAGCCACAGTTTTATACTCCAGTTACCCACTTCTGCCCGATAAAAGACATTGGTAAGATAATGAACAAGAAAGCCATGCACTGGAAAAAATATGGCCTCATATTTTCAGAAGCACAAACTTTCATACGTTGCTAGCAGGGATGTAAAATATCGCAGCAACTTTGGAAAAGTATTTTGTTTTCTCTTAGAAAGTTAAACTCATCCTTACTGTAGGATTACTAATTCTATTTTTAGGTATCTACACAAGAGAAATTAAAAATTTTGCCCTCAAAAGACGTGTCCAAGATCACTGACCATAATTTTACTTATCATGACTAAACCCTGGAAACGACCTAAATTTCCATCCACAGAAAAATGGTAACTATTGTGTGCTACATGCATATCATGAAATGCAGCGATGAAAGTGAGTGAGTCATCGCTATCCATCAACACTGAATAAAATTCATGAGCATGCCCTCGAATGAAAGAAGTCAGGTACAAATCTATGTCTATGAAGTTTCAAAAAAAGGCAAAACTCATCAGTGGGAACAGAACTCAGTGTAGAATTTACTGAGAATGACGTTTTGACAGGGCGTTCACGAGAGCTTCTGAGGTCTTGGTTCCAAGACTGTACTCACCACGTGATGGTGCATTGGCCTGTCTACTTATGACTGTTCACCTTTTTCGTGTAGGTTAGCCTCCTGCTGTGTGTGTGTATATACAGACTATATATATATATATATATACACACACACACACATATATGTATGTATATATGTACATCTATACATATATACATACATATATATGTATATATACATATGTATATACATGTACATATATACATACATATGTATATATAAAAGTTTGAGTAAAATGAATATATAAATAATTTGTAAATATATATTTATATATATAAATAATTTATAAATATAAATATAGCCATATATATATAATTAAATGGATCAAGTTACTTCAAGTCAATGGCATAAGCACAAAACCGACATAATGGAAGAACTTTCTGAACTTTACTTCAAATAAACCAAGGAATTATCATGATTTTTGATATGTGTGATAGAATTAGAACTACAGCTAAGTAAGGAAATGTTTCTATATTTTAGAGGTACGTACTAATTATACAGTGGTAAGAGCATATGGAACTTGAAAATTTGTTTTAAAATATCTCAGTAATGCGCGTGTGTGTGAGAGAGAGAGACAGAGACAGAGAGAAATAGAAAGAAGAGAAGAGAGAGATCGAGATAAGATATAGCTAAATCTGGGACCTCTTTAAGAGATTTAACTTTAAAAGGTAAGCCAAAGACAAAGTAACATTAGAATTATATCGAGTTAAATATTAGAATTATACCAAGTGTCCATCTCAGGCTCCCAGTGGGCACTTTATAGCTGTTAGATTTTTTTTTGCACTATCCATTTTTTATTTATTGGCTTTCTTTCCTTGACTGACCATTTCCCATGTTTCATCATCATTATTTGTTCTATACAAGGCCTAGCCCCCACCTGATGTAAGATCTGATGTAAAACCATCAGCTGGAGAAAAAGGACCAACTCAGAATGGAGGAATTCTGCTTTCTCAGAATTCACCTATTTAAATGTTCATCTCATCCAAACACATTCTCCAAGGTGACACATAAAATTGACCGTTACAAATACACACGTTGGATCGTCACATAGATACTTACATTTTCTCAAAAAATAAAAATAAATAAATAAACAAAAAACAGAAAAAAATGTTGGTGATCCAATTCTTACCCCAAACTCAAGTTCTTTCCCTCCTTTTCTTCGCCCTTCCTCCTGCTCCTTCTCCCTTAGCTCACCCCACCCAGAGTCTCTCTCTAGCATCTTCTTCTTTCGTAGGATGAACCACTGTTCTCAAATTTCTGGTGAAATCTAACATTTGGAAACAAATTTTACTCTTGCCCATTTCCAATAGGACACAAAGTTACCGAACAACTAGGATTCCTATACGTTGGGGGTAAACTTGGTAACGGTGAGTCAGACAAGCGTGGAAACACATGTGTACAGTGACAGGGGTTGTCTCAGGCTGGGAATGCAAGTGGGTTATGTTTTGTGCAAAATTACAAACAATGTTATTTCAATTGTTCCGGATCTTTGTTTAAGTAGGGTTTTCACGGCCACACATAAGCTGATAAAACAACTCATCTGAGAAGATGACCTCGCTCTAAAATTATGCCCAGAGTTTCTACCTCATCGGCAAGGACAGCGTCCTGCAGGGCTACGGTTTGCACGGGACATTCCTCTGCGACAGAGTTATGCCCAGACTGAACGGCACGCTTTGTAGAAGTGAACAGGAAGACGAGATGAAAGCAGAAAAGGAGCCTTTCTCTCTGCCACTGCCTGAGGCGACTGGCTCCCGTCTGTGAAATATGCACCAGCTGTTCAATGAGCACGCAGCGCAGCTCCTGGGGGAGAAGCTGTCAGCTCCCCCGGCCGGTGAGCCCCAGTGTGTTAACCTTCATGCAAGTTTAAATTGGAGCTCCAGTATTGAGATTACGGGAAAATGTCCCATAGCGTAAGCGCCAGAGAGAGGGCGACCGTCTCTGCATTCAGAACACTCTCAACTACGCTAACACCTAAAGGAGTGAAAACTTTAGTCTCGCAAAAAATATTAGGTGCCATATAATATTTAGGACTATTCCCAGATTAGGAATATGCATTCTATGTGACCAGAATAACAATAAATCTACCTTAAGGAGTCTGAGAGATCGAATTGGATGAAAATAAAGAGAAACGCAAAGATATGCTTGTGCATATTCTAACTTTGCCGTATGGGGCTGATCGAATAACCTTACTTCCGAGGGCAGATTAAATTTCTCTCTCGTGAGACTTTTTCTAGGACATCTCTATTGGCAGATTTCTAAAGGCATTATCCTACAGAGAAGGGAGTGGGAAAAAACCTCTCACCAACAGAAAACTGAAAATTACGATCTCAATCTAATGGGGGGAGAAGTTTCCACTGACCATTCAAGGTTTGAAACCATGAAAATGTATTCATAGAAATCCCTCCCATTCCCAGCATTCTTAAACTTTAAACCTGATGAACTGCTGATGAAATCACATTCAAATATTTAAGTATAAGACTATGCAGGCACGTGATCTGTAGAATAGCTATGTGGCTTTAAAATCAAAGTCGGTTTCACTGAGTTAGACATATCAGAATATCACTGGAATATACCTGTCCATCTTCCATCTCTCTGTCTCTGTCTCTGTCTCTCTCTGTCTCTGTCTCTCTCTTTCACTTTTTCTCTCTCGCACACACACACGCACATATACATATTAGTTCTATAAATATCTGAGTGTATATGCTTATATATCACATAGCTACAACAATTAACATACACGAACTTCAGCTCTTAGTTTAAATGATAAACTTTCTCATTAAAACTCTTTTTTTACAAAAAGCTGACTATATGAAGGCTCTGTGCAGAGTTAAAACTATAAAATGTGGCCCCTGGCCATTCAGAGAAGCCTTGGGCAGGGTGTGTGGCCAGGCCAGCTGTCTCTGGAGCACAAAACAGCATGAGATGGACACGCACAAGAGGGGTTTCAATAACCATGTTGGGGAGAAGGACGAGGGGAGAGAAAAGGACCCAGCCTTCCTGGGGGAAACTAAATAGCAGGCTTTAGTTTCAAACAATGGACGCTACAATTTGGAAGAGACACTGACCTCATCGCCAGAATAAAAGATCTTGTTTGTCTAAGACACACACTGACAAACTTGTCACTTAAATGATGGCCAGCGGTTGCCTGGGCAGAGGCCTGACCATGGCCTAGTAAGAGGGAACAGGTGCCACCTCTAAACACAGTGCTGGGAATAACAGCTGGGAAGCTGTGGGCAGACCGGCGCCTTTTGAAGACTGTACGCACAGTAAGACGAATGTTCTTACAACTACAGATCTGACCTCTTAAAGACGGTTACGACAAGAAATTTTGTGTATTATACGACGATTGAAAAAAGAAATCTATGAAGGGTGCTGCTCCTTCCGGCCACCCAGAAGATGGACAGAAAGAGAATAACAATCTCCAATTGCAGCGAGGTCCAATCAGAAAATCAGGGAACTTCTCCGAGGAGCCTCATTCATATCTCACCTGCACGGCTCACCTGACAGGTAGAGCCTGCTCACGGGCATTTGATGAACCCAGAGTCTTCTGTCCAGAGACTTTAGTTACATAAACACAAGCCCCTTCACGTTTGTCCTAAATGTAACCTGATCATGGGCGTGGCGTCTTTGATGTTCGCAGGCTCCGCCCACACTAAAGGGGGCGGGGCTTCTGCAGGGTGGGACAGCACCTGAATTCTGGCGACCACAGGTGCCATCCTTAAACCAGCCAGAATACAATCTGGCTGGCTGAAAATGTTTACCTCCCTCCCTGAGAGGTGTGTGACACCAGGAGTCCCCCAGGTGGGTCTCCGCCCAGTGTCAGGGGCCTCACGGGAACCAGCGGCCCAGGTCATGGGCAATGACCCTCAAGCTCATGAACCACTTACCCTTGAGCCTTCCCTCACGGCTCTCTAACCCTTTTCTAACTGATTTCAAGCACTACATCTCCCTCTGTCCAATGCATCTAATGTGGCTGCTTTTCTGTGTGGAAAAAAAAATCATAATTTGTCCATAACAGCGGCTTAATCCAATTTAGCCTCCTCCTGCGCTCAAGAGATGGAGATGTATTATCTTTTTCTAGGCGGTAAATTTCTTCAAATGATACACATGTATTCCCATGCAGGTATGTAAAACCATTCGTGTAGAAAAGTACTGAATTCTACAAAAATTAATGTACATTCTTCAAATCACTATCACACTTGCACCAAACAGCTATCCCCACATAGATCTTTACATAAGACTGGAATTTTAAAACTAATAACAAACAGCAAAATAATCAAAACGGGATCCCAATGGCATAAAGAAACTAGAATGCTAGTAAAAGAGATTTAAGCATTTGAAAACAAAATTCATTACCTGGCAAGTTCTTTATTTTTTACATCAAAAGACATAATAAGTGCTAGATATTTATGCATATATGTCTGTATGAGTCTCTTTATACTTTTATACTCTTGTTAATGAGATGATTTGGGGTATTCTTGCATAAATTACACATAGGAATTTTTTTTTTCCAATATAGTATATGTGTCTCTTTATACTTTTATACTCTTGTTAATGAGACGATTTGGGGTATTCTTGCACAAATTACACGTAGAAATTTTTTTCGATATAGTATATATTTCCAAATGTGTTGGGCAGGGCATGCCCACCTCAGCAGAATCCATAAGCAGCAGCTTGGGGGAGGGGACTTCCGCTGAGATTCTAGGCATTGGGGAGTTTTATAATCGTCTATCATGCATTCTACTAAGACCATTTATTTATGCTAGAAAAAAAAAAAACCTTGACCCATGAAATTCTGCTCAATCAAAAGCCACTTGTTCAGAAATCCAAAATCAGTACATTCATGCCACTGATTGTGGGGTCTTGAATATATCAATATTCACTTCAATAAAATCCACTTAACCTAAGAAAGCATTAGCCTGGGATGGGTATATCGTATCCACTCTGCGAGTAAACAAAGGGAGAACTAGAATTCTCACAGAGATAAAGTGTTGTTTTAGGTGGATTTGATTCTCTTACATTCTAGATAATATTGTCACCAGATTGAGACTGCTGCTGCCACATCCCATCATAAAGTATGTGTTTCTGTAATTTTCTCACAAGAAAAGCGAACAATCCAAGGTCAGCATGGATTTCCCATTTCTTGGTTCTTCTCTGGCAAGAATGTCACGTCACCACTAAGAAAGTATCACATTTTCAGGTCACCTCGAAAACAATGAACTCAGCCTTGAAGAGCGAGTTGGGAGGAACTGGAGAAATTGATGTGAGTCTCGGGACATCAGCCCAAGAAACGAGAAAATAAGGGATGCTAAGACAATGGCCAAGGGCTACTGTCCTCTGTTCAGTCTCTTTCTCTCTGCCCTGAAAATCCCATTCATATTTCCTCCTGAATTTTCTTACACAGACACATCAAAGAAATAACACTTCCTCCCACACATGTGTTGTGTCCTGATGTCGGTCCTACCCCCACAGAAACCCAAAGGCGACATTTGGCATCCGAAGCTGGTGCTTCCTCAACCCCGAAGCCTGAGCCATCAGCAGGCACAGAAATCAAGCCTCCATCTTGAGGTGACTATTACTTTCCTAGGTCACATCACAGCTTTGTGAGGCAAATCTAGGTTTGCAACATATTCCCAAGGGATACTTCTTTCGAATTAAATGATCGTGTTTTCCCCAGAGAGGTTCAAATTTCCAACCAGTATCTGCATAGAACCCTTGTTTGTCCTTTCCGTGTGTCTGTCAGGATGTATGTACACCGAACGACATCTGCCGACGACACCCTCATTCTTAATTTGTCCCTAACGGCTCTCGCTGGAGTCGCTGCAGACTGCAGGCTGATACACCAACCAACATAAGTGCCCGCGCCTGCCAGCTGGACCGCGGTAGCCTGCTGGCATGTGCACAGCATTAAAGGGGCTAAAAATTCCTCCAGGGCTTAGAGGAATTTAGGCCACCAGAGCTCCATAAATTAGAGACCGATAACACTCATTTTGTTTGGGTCCTCTCCAGCGCAACACGCTGTGCTGTCCCATCTCCAGTTGGTTGGACTTGGTACGTTTCCTGAAAACAAGGGCCAGGTGTCCAGCACTGCCAAGCAAAAAGCCATTTCCATGTTGGATGGAAATCAGCAATTGCCATTTAATGTTACTTTACATCTCCCAGAATCATTTGTAAATACAACCTGACTCTCAGCAAGGCTCGTTGATTTCTAATGATGGTCCTCTGCTTTTTGCAGAAATTCAATAAGTGTTGATGGAATTTTTTTAAATCATCAATTCTTCTACTCATGATGGTGGGATGATCGATTTTAAATATAACGAGAGGACACACCGATGTTATGAGGCTGAGTATAATATCACTGAGATGACTCAAGTGAAGAAGTCAATTACCATAAGGCCCAATCTCTCAAGACCCGAATGACATCGAGGTGGACAGAGTCACTGCACAGAGCTGATCGTCCCTAAGCCAAAGTCACACGCACAGATCGATCCTCTATCATTAGCTTCCAAACTCTAAAGGGAAAGCTCAGGATTTGGGAAATTGCTTGGCCTTTCGAATCTTTAATTCAAAAGCAGAACCTCGGTCCCCACTGTCTCCAGAAATTTTTTAATCTCAATGAGCTAGAGTTCCAACCCAGTGCATTGACCTTTCTCGTTCCAAGACTCGAAATCAATAAACTCTCTAAATCTAATAGATTCAGTAATAGACCTGTTCAGTCATTCACTCACAGGAATAAGGACGCATGTAGTTATAGTCCAGAGCAGGTTAAAAGATAATTAAATCAACACCATTCATCTTCCTGAGGATTGCCTGGAAAAGAGAGAAATAAGTAAAAGGTCGAAGACGAATTCCAAACGCGTTTCGTAAAACATTCTGTCTTCTGTAGGAATCCAACGCATGCAAAAAGAACACACTCCACAATGGTTTTTTACACTTATTCTTCTTTTTACCCTCACAGCCCTGACTGGGGTTAAGGGGAAGATAGAATCAGTCGAACACCCTTTCATGAATGCACACACTTCTCAGACGAGACCACCATATTGCATAGATTGAGGAGCTGCTACGAATCTTGGCATCTCTTTGAACGGCGGCCCTAAATTTGTGTAACACACAACCCACTTACTATTTTAATTCTGGAAGTCAAAAGAAGGAAATCCCCCTAAAAAACAACTTCTCTTTTTTCAATTCATAGCATTCTAAGATTTGCCTCAATTCTATGAATTTAGAACACAAATGGATCTTCTAAGAATGTTTAATACATTAAAACATTTCAGTTACATTTAAGGTAAACATTTTATAGGGAAGACTATTTAACAAGAGGATTTTCAGAATCATTACCCACTAATAACTTTCAGCCTAAGAAAAAAATACTTAAAAATTATAATCCACAGTTTATTTCTTGTAGCCTAAAAGTAAAATATTTAAGGATAAAATAAGGGTATGTAGACATTTTATACTTCTGTTTTTTTTTATCTTAAGTAAACTAAAGATAGGTAACTTTAAAACAATTAGGGAAAACTGATAGTAATTATACAAGAAATGAGATGGATAAATTAGAATTATTTGGTTATGTAAAATACTTGAGAAGTAATATAGTGTTGTTTAACAATTGATTTGTGTTCATTGTAAATGTATACGCAAACTCTAGAGCAACCACCAAAAAATTACAAAAGAAATATAACTGAAACGCGAAGAAAGGAGTAAAAAGGGATATCATATAAAACACTGAAAAAGCAACAAAGTTCAAAAAAATGGAAGACAAAAATAGGAATAAAAAAGGGCAAAAGATAGAAAACAGTAACGAATATGGTAGATAGTAATCTGACTATATCAATATCACTTTAAAAGCCAAGGAACTAAGTATCCCAACTAAAACACAAGGATCATCAGGGCAGATCAAAAAACAAGACCCAACTATTTATTGCCTATAGGAAACTCACTTTAAATCTAAAAATACATGTGGATTAAAAGTTAATGGATGGAGAAAGATATAACATTGTGATACTAAGCAAAAGAAGCAGAACTAGTTCTATTAATTTCACATGGAGCAGACTTCAGAGCACAGAAAGTTATCATGGGCAAAGAAGGATAAAGGGGTCACTTCTTCGAGAATACATAACAATCTTTAACAGGTATGCACCTAGCAACAGGATATAAAAATATGTGAGGCAGAAGCGGAAGAACCGCAGAGAGAAAGGGATGAATGCGCTATTGAGACTTCAGCGCCCCCAATCAGAAATGAACAGATCCAGCAAGCAGAAAATCAGCGAGATTGTAACTGAGTTGAATATCTGCATCAAACAACTGGATGTGGTTGATAACCATAGACGACTTTATCCAGCAAGAGCAGAACACACATTCTGTTTGAGCACATAGGGAACGTTCACTAAGAGAGAACACATTCCGAGCCATAAAATACACTTAAAACATGTAAAAGAACAAAAATCACACACTACCTGCTCTCAGAACACAGTGGAATTAAACTAGAAATCAATAAAAGATAGCTGGGAAACCCCAAAATATTGGAGTGAAATTATACACTTCTACATGACACATGGGTCAAAGAAGAAATCTCAAGAGAAGTTAAAATATACTAAATGAATCAAAGTGAAAATAAAACTTGTCAAAATTCTCAGGATAAAGGAAAAGCAACACTTAGAGGAAGGTTTATACTGTCGACTGCATATACAAGAAAAGAAGAAAGAGGTAAAATTTAAAAATCTAAGCTTCCACCTTAAGTAGAGAAATAAAAATATATTAAATACAAATGTAAGCATAAAAAAATATGAAGTAGAGCAAAAATCAATAAAATTAAACACAGGGAATCAATAGAGAAAAACAGCAAAAGCAAAAACTCATTCTTGGAAAAGATCAGTAAAATCGATGAGCCACTAGTCAGGCTAGCTAAGGGGGAAAAAAATAAAAAATAAAAAAGACACAAATTACTAATATCACGATTAAAAGAGAACGTTTTAATAAAGATCATATGAACGTGAAAAGCACAGTACAGGGATGTTACAAACACTTCTCTGTCCACAAATGCAATAACCCAGATGAAACGAACCAATAGCTTGAAAGATAAAGTCTACCAAGACTCACACAAGAAGAAACAGACTATTTGGATAAACATATATATATATTTAAAATACTGAAGCACGGGGCCCATGTCCATTCACTGGTAAGTCATAGTGAACATTTAAGAAGAAATTATATTAATTGATATTAATTCTCTGCGGTCTCTTCCAAAAGACAGAAGCAGAGCGAATACTTTCTCTAACCCGTTCCATGAGGTCAGCATCACCTCACACAAACACCAGGTAAAGGTGTCAACTGGAAAAGAACATGACGGACGAAAGTCTCTCATCAACATAGATGCGAAATCCTCAACAAAATAACAAATCGAATACGACACCGTATAAAAAGAATAAAACACCACGAGCGAATGGGGTTGATGCAGCTGCCAGCCTGCTTCCACGTTTGAAATCAGTTCAGGTAACCCATCCACAGCACAGTCAAGCAAAAGACAAGTCACACAATCATATCTGCGGATGCAGAGAAAACATTCGACAGTATCCACCACCCACTCACAATAATAATAACAATAATAATAAAAGTACTTGGCAAACTAGGAATGAGGGCAGTGACTCAGAGAGATAAAAACATCTACAAAACAGCAGCAGCTGACCTCATACTTCGTGGTGACAGACTAGAAGCTTTCCCACTAAAATTAGGATGTCCTCTCTCAGTGCTGTTTTTCGACATCACACTGGAAGTGCTAGCTAATGCAGGAAGACAAGAAAAGGAAATAAAAGGGATATAAATTGAGAAGAAATCAATAAAGATGCCTTTGTGCACAGATGATATGTGAAAAAGTCCAAAGAATCCATCAAAAGGAAACTTCTAGAACTAATAAGTCATTAGAATAAGGTTCTAGGATGTGAGGTTAATGTACAAACTCATGTTCGGGTCATGTGTCATTCAGAAACTGCATATTTAAAGCAGCGATGAGATGCCACCGCATCCCTATGAGAGTGGCCAAAATCCAGAGCGTTGACAGCACCACATGCTGGCGAGGACGTGGCGCATCACAAATGGTGCGGCCACTTGGGGAAACAGTCCTCTAGTTTCTTACAAAACGATCGTAACATAACATGTAACACACGATCCAGCAACCGTGTTCCTGGTGTTTATCCGAATGAGTTAAAAATATCCAAAAACCTTCACAGAGGTGTTTATAGCAGCTCGTTTATAGTCGCCAAAACTTGGAAGCAGCCAATCTGTCCTCTAAGTGATGTGGTCCCTCCAGACAGCTGAATATTATTCGGCAATAAACATAAAAGAGCTATCCAGCCATGAAAGGACGTGGTGGGACCTTAAATGCATGTGACTAAGTGGGAGAAGCCAAGGGATTTGGAGAGAGAGAGAGAGAGAGAGAGAGAGAGAGAGAGAGAGAGAGAGAGAAACATCAGAATATCAGAGCACAGAGGACTCACAGGGCAGAGAAGGAAGAAGTTCCAGATGACACCACGTGGCGGACACCTGTCGTCCCACGTTTATCCGAGCCCACAGAGAGCACGGCCCAAGCGCAGACCCTGGTGTAAACCGCGGGCCTCGGAGGGCCACAACGTGTCCCCATGGGCTCGCGCATCACCACAGAGGCACAGCCTGGCAGCGTAGGCTGACCACGGACCAGGCTGCACGCGGGCGGCAAGGCACGCGGACTCTGCGAGTGTCTGTCATTGAGTGTCTGCGGTGACCTTAAACCCACCCTGAAAAATAACGCTTATCTTTAAACATACACACAACTACGTGAAGCTCAAAACAAAGGCTGCAAATAAATAATGACCAACGGAAAAGAAAAATACACAAATCCTCAAGTTAAGCAATGTGTTATTCCGTTTAAATGACACTCTTGCCAAGGCAAACTGTGGAGAAAGGGAACACAGGGGTGATCGACAAGGACGTGGTCTGGAGAAAGGATTCTGGGGGGGGAGGGGCAGGGGGATTGCTGGGGTGACAGAACTGTTCAAAGCTTTCACTGTGGTCAGAGTTACAGCCGTTGGTCAAATCTCGCTGGACACCGTGCTAAAGGGTGGATTTTACTGCATGTAACTTATGCTGTATTTTTTTTTTAATTAGGGTAAATAAAGAAACACAAAAGTGACAGAAATATTTGTTGGAATCTATGTGCACAGCTATGTTTTCTTGCTCCCAGGAGTTCAATTAATCTCTTTTTTAAAATTTAATTTAATTTTTTTTTAGGGAAACTTATTTCTAAGACGAGCACTCACACCTCCGAGTTAACTCTCAAATTCGAACCTACCTCAGAGTTCACATTTCTCGTGTGAAAAACTAAATGCATACACTCAGTAAGCCAGGTAAACAATCTCTAAAATCTGTTTCAGAATAAATGCCATTCTGTTGCTTCGGGACACACCTGTTCAAGCAATTCTTTTAGTCTTTTTTTTTTTTTTTTTTTTTTTTTTTTTTTTTTTTTTTTTTTTTTTTTTTTTTTTTTTTTTGCTAAACACATTTTTGAAGAATTCTGCAAATAGAAACAAGAAGTGGTGTGGATAGACATACACGCAGAGATGGGGGTGAGTCAATAAAGCTTAGAACTGGAAGATACCTGCGTAATAAAACATCCCTAATCCTTATCGTTATCCGTCCAGGTGGACGGATGCCCAGGGCAGCTGGAGGGAAGCTGTGTGGCCCACTGTGACACCCCCGTAGTGGCTCCACGGGGCCCTGCCTTCAGTCCCCATCCAGCGATTCGTGGATTACAAGCGCGAGCGCACCCTTTCTCTGCTCCAGACCCTGCTGTGCGCCCCCAGGCCCACGCGGTAGACCAGAAGGCCACCCTGCGCTCCCAGGGCGTTCGCCTCCTGTGACTCTGCCTTCACCCTACTCGTCCCGTCCAGGGACACGGGACTCATGGCTGAACGCAGCGCTGAGAAGCCGGCTCCTGCCCTGGAGTCCTTCCTCTGTCCCTGCTCCTGTCCCTCTGCGCAACTCGGGGGCTTTTCAGGGGAGCTGCGCTGAGCATCCTTTCCGAGGCCGCTTGCGCCCCACCTGCTCCGTCCTCTTGCTCAGCCCTAATCAGTATCCGACACTCTAGCGGTTTGTCAACGGTGTTTGCGCAGGGCGGTCCCCTGCACGCGCAGAAGCCCCATGGGACCTGGGACTTGGATAAGGGAATCCCCGCAGGGCTGTGTGTCCGCCCCCCCCCGCCCGTCCGCGCTGGACAGTGCGCTTCGGTCTCCCTGTACACCTGCCACGCCGTGGCTGCCGTGGCTGCTGTGGCTGCCGTGGCGGGGGCTCACGGCCCCTGCCTATTGGGGGCTGCCTTTCTGGAAGCTGAAATCCACACCTGGGTCTGTGGACAGCACTGAGGCTCGAACTTTGCTCCACATGCGCTGACTGGGGCTGGGACCTTGACTGGGACACGGGGGAGACTCTGCTGGGTAAGAAGCGTGCAAACAGACACGCCCTGTGACACGGGGTGGCTGAATGAACGCCACGATCCTCACGCCCTTCTGCATGGCTCACGGTTGTCCCTGGAAGCTCTGGGTGACCGTTCCCAGCATCTCTGGCCTCCGGGGAGGACCGTGGACACAGAATGTGAACAGCGGTATCGTGGTCACTCCAAGCCAAGGCAGGAGAAAGGCCAAGATGCATCTTCGCTCCGCCCTTCCCCTCGTCCCCCCGGCAAAGCCCTGGCTGAGACGGAGCTGAAGAGTTCAGGAGCCTCAGACTCCACGGCATCTTGGTCTGGCAGGACCATCGACCTTGACCTTCATGTGAGCAACCTCCTAGGGTGTCAACCTCCAAAAGGGTGGGGCGCATGTGCTGCAGCTGCTCTCGACACCCTCACACAGCTCCCAGGCCCTTGTCTGTGCTTAAGGCCCGGTGCTGGGAAAACTCGTTCTCCACACGCCCAGAGACAGAAACGTGAGAGAGAGACTGACAGCTCCCGAATGTCACCCAACACACGCGCATGCACACACTCACACGCACGCATACACGGGCACACATGCATGCACACACTCACACATATGCACACGGACACACACACATGCACACACACGCATGCACGACATGCATATGCATGCACACACACTCACACGGGCACACACATGCATATTCACACACACATATGCACACACACGGGCACACACATGCACACTCACACATATGCACACGGACACACACACATGCACGCGGGCACACACGCATGCATACACATGCATGCACAACATGTACATGCACACACGCACATGCTCATGCACACACTCACACACGCACACATGGGCACACACGTGTCCATACACACATACACGTGTACAGACACACACACACACACACGATTGCATTTGCCTGGAAAGGACTCTCAGGGCATTGTGAAGAGAACAGAGCTGATTTTCTCGGCCACACAGACGTGCGTTGGGCAGTGTCTTTGTTTACTAATAATGATGTTTTCTTAAAAATTTTTTTTGTGAAGAGATGAAAGGAAATCTGGAACCCTGAGAGTCACTGACGAGAAGTCTGGGGGATGAGAGGCAGGAACCAGACGGGGAAGCCCCCCTTCAGGCCCCAGCGAGCACCTAACGGTGCCCTTAGGTGCTCAAGTTTTCCTCTGCTTAGGTGTCACCTGCTAGGGCATTGTTCCGGACACCCAGCCAGCTGGGGCCTCTGCCCCCAGCACGCACCTGCTCACACACTCACTCCCTGTCCTGCAGTTGTCTTTGCTACAGTATGGAGTTGGGAGTTTTTGTCTTACTCATTCGCTATTTATTCTTGTGACCAACTGAGCAGATTATCTGGCCCAGGGCAGGGGGCGTTCGCTAAGTAGGTGCTAAAAGAATGACATATGGGGCATTTGTGACAAGTCTGTGTCACCCTGTGCGTGTGACTAGAAATATTGCTCTAAAATGGCACATCATCCCATCAACCTTAGAGCAGAACATTTGTACCCAAACGTTTTGTGTGATGGCCCTATAAATGCCATGTTTTCTTTGTCATTTGCCAGCTACTTGTTCTACTCAGAGGAACAAGAGCGCGCGTGACGAGCGGATTGCCAAGCGAGGTCAAGGTAGCCGGCAGGCAGCAGGCAGCCGGCTCGCAAGCCCGGAGGGCGAGGGGGGACAGCGGGACCTCAGGGATGCGTCCTCAAGTCACCCCGGTGGGAAGCTCATTATCAAAAACGCTATTGAATAAGGTGTTTCTGCCTCGACCTGCCCACCCACCCGAGGCCCACGTATAACCTCCGAAGTGGTTTCGCTCTGCCAACCCGCATCAGCATTGAAAATGATCTCAGAATTTAAAAAAAAAAGCACTTGTGTTTCTGTAATGCCATCTGAACGTGATATGAACGCATTCACCTAAAACGTCTGTGTCATTCCCCACATCCCAGCCCTGAGCCAAGGTGCATATTTAGTAAACAGCGCCTTGCTTACGGAATCAGAGAAGCAACCCCAGACAGAGGTGAGAGAGATAAGAAAACACGGCACAATAAGTCTTCTTCTCGGGAGTATTTCGTCGAGTGTGTTAAACCCGATTCTCTCGTTGCCAGTCAGATGTGTGTCTCGTTCTGCTGGAGATAAACAAAGGCCTTCGAGGGAGACGCTGAGATGTGCCAGGCACAGGAGGGCCTCTGGCAGACTCTGCCTCTGAAAGCCTCACGAGGCCACGGAGAGGGCCACACACTGTGACCCCGGCAGCCACGGACCCCACAGGCGATCCCACGGATTATATATAATTCCAACCCACGGCTCACGTCCAGAAGCCCCCGCTTGTGGCCTTCCTTTCGTATGGCAGAGTCACAAAGCTGTAACTCCGATTGTCATCCGCTTACTCAGAGGGGATGGAGTCCAGGCGAGATGACTCATTGTGACCAGACTCCTGTGGTATCGATTTATAAACCGGAATGCCAATATAATCAGTTGATGATGTGAGCTACAGCTGAAGAAATAGTGAGTATCTTTTGTATAATCAATCAAATCATCTTCTAGAAACCAAGTCTCCTCATGAAACAATTGTTTATTCTCTATTGTAATAGTCTCTTAGGTGTCTTTCTCATTAATTAAAGGCACTGAAATTTCTGAGATGCGGAGACAGTGTCACTTAAACCCAGGCTTTACTAATTCCCGTGAAATTATGAGACCACCAGCTGAAACTGAGCCTCATCCAGTCCATGGAGTGAAAAGCAAATAAAAATCAGTTTATAGCTGATGTGAGTTCACCGTATCCCTTACGGTCGGTATAAATGTTTGTTCCTTCCCATGAAACATTATCCCTTTGATTCATGGATATATGTTTGCTATAACGGTTTCTTTTTTTAATAAATTATGCTCCTGTGAATTATGACTCCCATTGTCTTTCCCAGTGAACGCATGCAATTCTACTAGCCGTGCCCACGTATCAGGAAATTACTCAAGAAAACGGTGCGTGTTTATTCAAAAAACCGAGAGCCATTCACTGCAGATGCCATCATCGATTAAAGGACAAACTCTGATAGGCACCGATTTCCTGATCATAGCGCCCAATGGATCAGCCTCGTGATATGAAACCTGATTTGGCTTCCCTCTAAGCGTGTAAGTATTGATTTTTCTTCATGAGTTATGTTCCACGGTGAGTTCTAAACCTGAATTTCCAATGCAGAGCGAATTAAGACGTTGCCGGCACCACGCAGCATTCGCACGTCTGGAGGCGTGAGAAGGGATTGTTTTACGGGTGCTTCGGTGAACGTCTATGAGTGACAAAGCTGACTACCTTCTCCTGGCGCGTCTCAGAGAGACCGTATATTGAACCGCTCGGAGATGTGTCAAAAGACGCAACACTTAGGTTGTAATAAAAATAAAGTTAAAATACTGATCATAAATATCGGTTGAAATTCTTCACATTAGGTATATGCTGCTGATACAGGCTAAGTGATGTGTGTGTGTGTGTGTGTGTGTGTGTGTGTGTGTGTGTGTGTGATATTTTAGTGTGGAGCGGTATTATTAGACGATAGCAGACGTAAAATGACACACGAGGTCAACTGTGCCTACTTGGCACGCACGAAGGGCCGAGGTCGTGTAGCTCGCTCTGTCCACCGCGGCGGTGACAGGCAGAGTTGGAATGCGCTCCACGCCTGTGCATGACTGGAGATCCACCACTCTCTTTAATTCCGACCCTTTTCAACATGTGCCGAAAGAATTAGTTCAACAAAAATTATTCTACTAAGGGATAGATCAATTATGATGAGGATGGGAGTGACCTCTCCAGCCTGTTTCAGATCACACGAATGGCACGGTCCCTTTAGAGAGCTGAACGCCACCATCAGCACACCCCACGGTCCGGCTGTTACGTGCCTAGATCTCTAACCAGGATCATTGAAAACGTGTGTTCACACGAAAAGTTTTTTTTTCAATGTTCATAGCGGATCTATTTACATACCCCAAACATGAAAACAACACAAGGATCCATCGTCAAGTGAATGGGCAAAGAATCTGCAGGATACTCGTCCCTAAAGGACGTCTCAGCCATTCCGAGGCGTAAGCTATTTATATGCCCAGCGTCGTGGATGGACGTCACAACCACACTGAGTGAGAGAAGTCAGATACAGTAAGCGTGCACGCTGCGGTTCTACTCGTGTGACGTCACAGAACAGGCCACACGAATCTGTAGGGACAGTGACGGGAAGCATACCGGAGGTGGCTGGTCATCAGGGGTGTGAGTAAGAAGAAGAGGAACTGCAAAGAGACTCGAGCAAGCGTTTGGGGATAGAAATATTCAATAACTTGATTATTCTTAATTAACTATATGCCGCTGATACAGGCTACGTGAGACGTATGTTACGTTTCAGTGTTTACTGATGCGCATGTTTATCAAAAGTCAGAAAACTATCCAATCAAAATGAGCGTTATCTTATTAAATATAATTACAACCACAATAAATTTTATAAAAATAGCTAGACTGTTGCCATTTTCACTTATCAGCTTGTAAAAAAATTAGAGACTATGACAAGATGCTCTTCGTTACAACTTTGGAGACGAGCGCTCACACACACTGCGGGGGGAGACGCACACTGCTTCATGCGGGATTTAGCTTGGCACTCACCTTGAGACTTAGCAGTCTTACTTCTAGTAGTTCACCCCAAAGACGCACCCCAACGATGCAAACGCACAGGTGCGCAAGGTTATCCGCTGCAGCATTTTTTTTATAAATGCCAGTTACTAGCAACAACCAAATCGCAATACAGGAGAGCAGGAAAAAAGGGACATCCACACCAGGGAATACATATATATATATATATATATATATATATATATATATATATATATATATATATATATATATATATAATACTTATACATATTTATATTTATTTATTGTATATATTTATTATATGCAATAAAACATTATAGATATTTATTATATTGATAATTAAAATATTGTATCTATAATCTGGAGCTTCAGAAAAATGAAGAGCATAATAGCTATGAACTGATATGACGTAATTTCCAAGAGACATTGCTACATGACAGTAAAGTGCCCATAGCTACCCTTTGTGACCTTTCACGTTAGAAGGAAAACTAAGAAAATAAATATGTATGTGCTCACTAAAGCGTAAAGCAGCACAGGATATGTAAACACAAAACAAACAAAAAAGAGAGATAACTAGAGTCACAGCAGAAACAGGCTGATCGACAACTGATGATGAAGTTACACTGGTTTGTAATTAAAAGATGGTAAAACATCCCTGAGCTAGTTTATTTCCATGAAACTAATACATCAGGGAAATAGAAATACACCAGCCCAATAACACTTGGCTACGACACAGACAGAAACAAAATTTAAGGGCTTCATTTGGCAAGAAATTGGGACCCATGGGACCGGAGATTTCATTTTGGCTTCACCAAAGCTCTCTTTAATTTCTGTCACTTAAAGTGGGAAAAAAATGTCAAGTGGCCAAATGCTCTTCCAACTGTTTCAATAATATAGATAAATCGTGGCCATAAACCTAATAAATGCAAAATTATCCAAGTTTAACACGATTAAAAAAAAGGAACAGTAACAAAGTCACAGATGCAAATGAGCCTAAATTTGCTATTTAGTACATAAGAAATAAGAAAATAAAAAAAAAATAAAGATTTATCATCAGGAAAACAGAAGTCTCAGACGGAAATATGTTTATATTACAAGCCTCGAAAAATAGAAAAAGCCATCTCATCTTAGGTATTTACTAGAAGATACTTAGTTTTTCACTAAAAATAATTAAGTGATGTTTCATGTCATCTAATATTATGTCCACGGAATGCTTTGTTTTAGAGCAAATTCATGTCTGAAGATGCAAATGATGACAAGACTGTGTCATTTCCTCTGAATTTTCCTTTGCATCTCTCTGGTCCTCCTTGTCTTTGTGGATTGGCTGTTTCACCCTTGGTTCTTCTTAACTATTTTTTCTGTCCCGCCTCAAAAACAAGTGAGAACATCTTCCAGTACCGTTCTCAAAAAGCAGCCTTAAACTAGCTAATAATACAGACTCACCAGTTTTCAAAGGGCTGAGTCCTTTGCGAGAGCCTGGACTCAGCAGTCTGGAAAAAGTTACTGTTATGCAAATTTCTGGTAATGATCAATCTTAACACACACAGGGTTATCGGTTATCGAATGCAAGGCATTGATGGAAAATTATTGCAGTATGGATTTTCCCAATTTTACACAATTATGTGGGTTATCGTATAGTAACTTCATCGTTCACAGCCAATCACGTCTCTCTCTCCCTGTTGCTCTGCTCAGCTAGCAATTTGTGCTCCACAAAACATATGCTCCACAAAAATATCTCAAGTTATGAAAGTATTGAAAAACTCTGCCTACTTCATCCCCCTGTGCATACGGATATCCCCAGGGATTCTTTTAATGAAGACACCCATTGAACATCCATCATTCAACCCAACATCTATAAAGTGTATTTGATCCAAAGACATTTATTGTTTTTTGTTTGTTTGTTTCAGAAACCTATGAATAGCCTTCTGAAACACCCATCAATATACTTTTGAAAACAGGACCCTATTAATTTATTTCAGGTTCTGTGAGATTATGATTTAATGCCTTGATGGCCACCAACTCCGTCTTAGAACTTCTCCAATTATACAGAAGTTTTGCAAATGGCTGTCAAAAATCTGAGCATCAGGAAGCCACAGCTTCCCTTCAGGGTGGATTGATAATGACTAGCTTTTATGTTTCACGTTCTTTCTCCAAATACGACAGTGAATATCTTTTTTTTTTCTGAGCAAAAAAAACCACACCTCCCTTCTTCTGAGGATAGACTCTTATTCAACAATACCCAGTACACACACAAGTGAACACATCAACGAAAATGTGTGAGAAGAGAGACCCGATGAGAAATTCCCCATAACAGACGTAAAACAACCCGCTGTGTCGAACTAGCTAGCTAGGAGCGTAACAGGACAGGGAAGTAGAATGGTCTTTTTTTAAAAGAGTGGTTGGTTTAGCAGGTAAGGTTCTTAGTTCACTGGAGGTAAGAACCCAGGAATGAGAGTGAGGGAGACAGGGAGATACATTCACAACACCTTAAGAATCGACTGAAGATGGAGAACTAGAAGGTGATCATAATGTTGGGTTTTTTTGTTTCAATTTCTACTTTATTGCTAGCATTCAATGGACTTCTTTTGATCTGTCATGTATCTAGTCTCTACTTCTTCTTTTTAAAAACAAGCTATTTGTTTCACAGACTGAAAAAAAAATAAAAGGATTTCAGAGGTCATCTAACAGAACTTCACAATCCATAGATGAAAACACAGTATTTTCCAATTTGGGTCGTTTCTGGTCCCTCACTGAAGACCAGCAGTGCTAATTCATGCTTAAACCAAATCAGAGACTACGTTTTATGTATGTAACGATTACTGTTTTATGAAGCGTAATCCATTGTGCTTCGCCATAAATATTTATAATAAAAGAATAAGACTCGAGGCTCCCGAAAATGGAACTGCCATTTTACAATCAATTTTTATGCCTTCTTCTCCAAAAGCCTCTGAAATGGCAGGATTGCCTACAAAGGGGTGAAGATTGGATGCTTTGCCCTGGAAAAATGACAAATGTGTACCCTAAAAGAGAATTTCTGCACACTTCACTTCGAACAGTCATCAGTTATGATGTGCTGCTTGAAATATGTCGCTTTCTTTTACAAAGATTTTTCTAATATGACACATGTTTTGAAGTTGTAAATTTTTTGCTTTGGGGATCTGAAGTCTTTTCTAAGGGCATAGCTTTGAATGTCTTCTTCTCTCATGATGGCAAGATCAACAGTTTTATTTCTCGATGAATCCTCAATTAAAATCACTGTCTGAAAAGGCCATTGGAAATAGATTTTATACAAGATCTGAGTTTCTAAGGCTAAATGTTAAATCTCCTTTTAAATCCATAAGGTGCGTTACAACTTTGTTATTATTTTCATTATGAAATAATAGTAGTGATCTACAATTTAAATGAAAGACCTCAAGTGACTGCCGTCTTCAAGATGGGCATACAGAAAATGTCCCCAACCCCTGGATCTGTAAATATAGTCAGTGAGTGTATCCCACAGGCATACTTAACTTTATCCTTCGGGGAACAAAAGATCATGTCTTTCGGTTGTTTTCTGGAAAGAACTATAGGCAGAATAAGGTCTACTCAAATCGCATGATTGGAGCATTTTTCATAATTTTCTAGAATTAAACTGCATTATAATTTCCTGTTCTATGTCTGTCTCCCCACCAAACTATGATTAAGGCATTTTTTTTTTTGCGCCCAGATACTAATAGTCTGTGCGTGGAAAGCTTTCGATAAATGTTTGTTGATTATATAAAATAACAGATGGATAAATGGGTGATGAATGATGGGTGAATGGGTGGATGATGATTGGATGAGTGGATAGATGATGGATGGATGAATCAATGATAGATGTATGGAGAGTTGGATGATGGATGATGGATGATGGATGATGGATGGATGGATGGATGGATGGATGGATGGATGATGGATGATGGATGGATGGATAGATGGATGGACGGATGGACGGACGGACGGATGGACAGATGGATGATGGATGAATGGATGGATGGACGGACGGACGGACGGATGGATGGATGGATGGATGAATGGATGAATGGACAGATGGATAGATGGATGATGGATGATGGATGGATGATGGATGGATGGATGGATGGATAGATGGACGGATAGATGGATGATGAATGGATGGATGAATGGATGAATGGATGGACCGATGGATAGATGGATGATGCAGGATGGAGAATGGAGGATGGATGGATGGATGATGGATGGATAGATGGATAGGTGGATAGATGGATACGTGCATGAAATCGCTACAGTAAGCTGCCTGACCAGAAGGAACATTGATTGTCACAGATATTGGGCCATCCAGTCCTTCTTCCTCTTTAAAAATAAATAATGGCTTGAAATAAACTTCTAAAGGATGTGGCTGTATGTGCTCATTTAAAGATTTTGTGAAAAATCATGAAAGATTTTTAGAAATCTTCATTGAGTCACCTAAAACATTTTTGACTGGAGAGAGCAACAAGCCATTGCTTTCTTCTCATCAACTTTTATAATTTTGAAGATTTTGAAATTCCTTGTCCGTGAGAACCATTTTCAACGTCAGAGAGTCACCAGCATTTTTTGCTATCATTGGTACCTAAATACTAACTCAACTGGCTTGATGAAGTAAGTTTATACTTTAGGTTAAGAAAACAGCATTTGGGGTTCTTTCCAATACACGTGGCACTCACTGTCAGAGGCGTGCAGGGAGGAACCCTGTTTCCGTTAAACAGTTTTCACGAAGCTGATAGAATGATCTGGAAAAGCTCAGCTTATGGCTATGGGCTGCGCTGTCTTAATGCCTTTTCTACGCAATTATTTTCTCTCCACCGGCCTCCAGATAAAAAAAAAAGGGTTTCCAATGAGATATCAATGACTCGAAGCCCCACCTCATTTCCTCATCAGCTTGTTTCAAAATCATCCTACCAAGAAAACTCAGACAAACAACATAACCTGCAGCCCAGCTTCCCTGGACAAAGCAGGCAGGAAGGAACTATTGTCCTCCCTCGACAAGATATAACAAGACTTACTATGAAGCAGCTGAAGCTTCGCGTAGGCAGAATTAGAGGACTTACTTTCAGGCCTCTCTAAAATAATAATAACTGCATTCATTTGTATTGATCTGGTAGAGAAAAGGAAACGGATTCGCGGGAGTGGAAATAAAGATGAGATGTTTAGGTTTTAAGGCAAAGACACAAGTGGATAATGACACGAAAGCACCGCGCTGCTCGGAGAATTGGCAATCAGGGCCCAATTCTGAAAGAAGGAGAGGCGCCATCATTGGAATCTATTGTGGGTATTTTTCTTCGCCCGCCAGCGTCTCCTAGATCTCTTGTTAATTGGGTTGCAGCCAGCTGCAGTACATCCAGGAGCAGCGCTGTTCCCTCCCTCGGAGCTGCTGGCGATGCTCGCCGAACAGCAGGGTGAGTCAGACGGACACCGGGGGTCCGTTGCCTCCCGCGTAAGTCAACCCAGAGCTACCTTTCAGGGTTTTCCAAGTAATAAAAACAGAAACCAATATACCCCAGTAGGCGGTCCCTTTCATTTATTTTTTTGACAGCTGTGGGAGGTGCCAAAAAGATGCACAGGCTTGTGAACACAGGGCAGGGGTGGAAGGGCTGAGCCCTGCCTGCCCCAGCCAGGCCGCAGGCTGCATCCCGCAAGGGGAGAGGGGCTCAGGTACGGCCCTGTGTCCTCCTCACCTGCCTCCTAAGTGACTCTGGAGGCCCTTCCGGGTCACGCGGGACACCCGTTATCCCTAAAAATATGAACCTCTCCAGTTCAGAGGCTTGTGAGAATGGAGGTCATATTGCCGCTCATTTCCTGAGACTGTATTTTAAATACGTTTTTATCAGCTTGTTTTCCGGTTTGGGATGGGAGGGCTGCACACCTCTCTGTGGTCCCCACCCCCTGGACACGCCCTGTCCCCAGAACGCCCTCCTGCAACAGTGCCAACAAGTACCCTTGAAACGGGGACGTTTTTGAAACGGTGTTTGAAGGGGAAGAGTTCACAGACCTTGTGGATGCTGAGGACGCTGAGGACGCTGAGGACGCTGAGGACGCTGAGGACGCTGAGGATGCTGAGGACGCTGAGGACGCTGAGGATGCTGAGGACGCTGAGGATGCTGTGGACGCTGAGATGCTGAGGACGCTGAGGATGCTGAGGCACGGTGGATGCTGTGGAGGCAGCGGAGGCAACATTACCCAGCGCTTGGCTGGCACAGAACAGCCATCTGAGCAGCAAGAAATCAGCGTCACTGGAATGATCTCCTCGTTCTCTCGTTTCCATATTTGTCACCTCATGCCGTAAAGGCAGAACGGGCCAAAGCAGAAAGCGACCCCCGCATATCTTGTGACAAATATGTCTTCTTAAACAGCACCACCGGTGGAAGCATCTACTTCCCGCACCTTCGGCCTGAGGCCATCAGAAACGTCATCGAGGAAGTGACGTCTCGGGTTCACTGGCAAGGAGGTAAGATGATACTGTCGCTGCTGATCTGATCAAGGCCCTAAAGAGTTGTAAATCGCCGTTACTTCTCACCCCCTGCGTTCACCACCCAAGCTCCGCCCGCCTCACCTGTTCCCGCGGCGCCCTCACCCACGGGAGTGAACCCACCACCCACCCAGGTGCTTGTGCGGGAGACGGCAGCAAAGCTTCGGTCCCTCGGGTCCTAAGCAGACCTGCACCAGGCGCAGCTCTGTCCTATGTGCCAGCCACCTCGCCCGGATCCCTGAGGTGGCCCGCACACGGCTACCCGCAGCCAGCTCCGCCCCCGCCCACTCCCCAATCTCCTCTCCCTCCCGCGATCACTTCAGGCGAATCTGGACAATATTCCCAGACCCCTCCTCCCTCCCCGTATGCATCATTTTCATCCGGGCCCTGAGTGTCCCGGCCTCTGCGCCCCTTCTTCCGCATCATTTCACGCCACCACCTATGACTTTTTAAGCCCCTGACACACCTGCCTTCTTTCTGTCCCCTAAACGCCGCCGTGAGCCTCTCCATCCGCTGCCGTCTACCTGAAATGTTCGCCATCACCTTTTCACCGGGGCCAGGCCTGCTCGTCCTTCGTGGGGCAGCATCGGCTACTGGGCTGTAAACGCTCAGCGCTGGAGAAGACCCCTCCTCACCTCGCACGGCCAACACGGCCTGTGCCTTCCTCTGTCACACGAGCCACCGCCGCAGTCACTTGTAACATTGTTAGTAGAGAGCGAGACAGCGAGAGAGCAGAGGCTCTGTCCCTCTCCCCGCCTTCCCCAGCACCCAGCGCCTGAACTTGATGGGCCAGGGCGGGTCCGGCTCCTTTCCTGGAGCGGGAGCAGGAGGGCACCCATCGGAGCCTGCGGACTGAGCGCAGAGCGGTTAAGCTCTCGGAAGGGAAATGATGGGAAGAAGGAAAACTGGGTTCTGGGCCAGGGGAAGGGTGTCTTCCTCCGTCACCTCCTCCTTTACAGAGTTGGCACACCTCCCGCACAAGGCCAGAGACAGGTTTCGGCTTTGGGGGGTGGGGGGGCAGCCCTGCGGTGTCACCGCCACTCGGCTGGGCCACCGCAGTGACGGGGAGCCCCAGACGGTCTGCGAAGGGGGAGGCCTGGCTGCGTTCCAGGATGACTTTATCAGCAAAAAAAAAAAAAAAAATCACAGCCGGCTGGCGACCGCGGACCTCTGTTCTCTGTCACCAACAGGACCCACGCCCAGGGCCCACGGGGACAACAATCCCTGCGTGCGAGACAGCGGCCATATACTTTACATAGTGGATCATCCATATGTTGTTTGAAAAGCCGAATGGGAGACCCCCCTCAAACGCCCGGGATGCCCGCGCATGCGCGATTCCTGTGAAAGTGATGACAGTGAGAAACCCCCGATCGAACGGACTATCAGAAATTAAGAATTCCCTTCCACGCAAATCTGTGTTCATACCGACATAAACAACGATGGCAATGATACTAAGAGATATTGCAGGAAACTGGAATTGTATTTCCTCTGCTCATACTTGCCCATATTGAATGAAAATCTTGACCTATGCTAAAACGTTCAAGCAAACTATATATATATATATTTTTTTACCCAGAACAATTACATTATTTCTGCATTGCTAGTTGAGAAAGCTAATAATTTTTTAGAAAATGGGGACGGTTTCCTATCTCCCACCTAACATTTCAAAATATAATTTTATAATTAATATTTCTAAGAGTTTTATAGTGAATTATGAAAGTAGATAAAAGTGAGTTCTAAAGCTTATAAAAGTCTATCATTCAAAATACCTATACTTACCGCAATAAATATATTTTTCAGTCTGTTACTTGCTCTTTACAGCCTTAACCCATTTGTAAATATAATCCTTTTTTATCATGAATTCGTGTACAGTCGCTACTTAATTACAACATTTACCATATTCATTTTTGCCACCTCCCTCCATGTGTCTCCATCTCATTTTTATTGTATTTTTATCTTCATTTGCCAACGTGCATAACGATCCACATGGCTCAGTTCATCCCCCTCCCAGACCTGGGTGGTAATTTCATCAGCATTTTTTTGTTTGTCTGTTTGTTTCAAGGACAGAAAATTTGTGTCTTGTCGGGAATGAGGGCATTCATTCCTCATCTGGGCGCCTTTACAAGGTCAGAGTGACAGCGGTGATTCTGTCAGAAGTGGTCGTGTTTCCATGGCAATAGAGAGACACAGCGAACAAACGCCTTGATGCGCATGAGACGCGTGAAGGTCCGGGTGACGCGCGGTGGCTGGACCGCGTCGCGCCGCTGGGACCTGGCCGAGGTCCTCGCCCTGCTGCCCGAGCATCTTCCAAGCCCGTTCGTCGTGCGAGGTTAGGCCAAGCGGCGTGACGGTGCCCGCCAGCCCACTGTCACCCACCCTCCCGCGGATGTCGCCTCTGTGGCTGTCCCCCAGCGCGTCTGGGGAAGTCCCTGGGGGCGCCGTGGCGGGACCCCGTGCCGCTGCGAAGGTCCCCGCGAGCGCAGGGGACCTGCCACCCCGCGCTCCGCCGGCCCCTGCTCCGCGAGCAGCCGCCGCAGCTGGCACTCTCGGCTGGGACGCGGGGCCACCTGTCTGTCAGCGGGGAAGGGTGACGCTTCCCACACTGGACCGGCTTAGAGCTCAGACGACACGCCTTGCGTGGAAGGATGAGGTGCATTCCACGTCGTCGTGTGAGCGTAACGGTGACTGTGGCAGGGGGACACCGCGCACAGCAGGGGACAAACTCGTGCTAAGTAGTTTGCTTTTGGGGGGTGGTGGTGGTGGGGGTTGTTTGTAGTGTACTTTGGGTATGTGGACAAGGCAAAGCGTGCTGAGCTTTTAAGGTACACAGAAGCACCAGCCACAGTCTTCAAAAGTGGGGCGACTACCTGTTTAATGGAAGAAATGGGACACGTGGACGTAGTGGAAGCGACGTTAGGAAGCATGACACGGGCATCCGGGCCGGAGCCCTCCCGGGGGAGCGCGCGGAGCCAGTCCGTCCATCCGTCCGTCCGTCCGTCCGTCCGTCCGTCCACGAGGGCGGGTCTGCACTCAGATGCCACTGGAGGCGTGCGCGCTGCGGCCCCGCAGATGGGGACAGGGATGGCGCTGAGCTGAGACACCCCGTGGTAAAGAGGCCCCGCTGACCGCAGTTAGATGAGCAAGTCCCACGGGGAAAACGAAGACATCGCATCGAAGTTCCCAAGAAATACGCATTTTTCAGGCCAAGCTCAGGAAACGCTGCTCGCCAGGCTGCAGGTGGAGAGGGCGCCCGTGACAAGGGCCCGTGGACGTGTCCCCAGGGACGTGTCCCCGGGTGGCAGGACGACGGCAGCGGGAGCTCAGGGGAGGGGCGGGGGGGGAGGGCCTCCAAGCTGGTGATGGCCGCGGTGAGCCCCGCCTTTGTCCGTCATCAACCCCGCTTCTGCTGTCCTCACTGCGGCGGACACCCGTGTGCGTTTGATTCGCTAAACCCTCAGGATGACGACACCGGAACTCTCAGTGGGATCTCCTGGGCCCACGTCAGCAGGTGGGGAGGTGGCCTCGGCATCGAGGGTTTCCAGCCACTGAACATGAGACATTTGTGACGAGTGTCAGCTCCGAGGGCCACAGAGGAGAGCTCCGGCTAGCAGGGGACTCGACCTGCCAGGAGAAGCCACGGGACAGGTATGTCCCACCTGCCCTCAGTTACCCGAGCGATGGTCCCGCGGCAGGTTAGGGAGCGACCTCGCTTCGGGAGCATGACAGGTGTCCGACAGGAGAGGAGAGACGCCCCAGGGAACAAACCGACTCAAAGAAACGGCCGAGCAGCAGGTGGGCGGAAACAAGGAGCCCAAGGAAGGGACACGGCCCGCGACGCGAGGGTCATCCTCAGCCTTTACCGCGGGTGGACCGTGGTTTTAACAGCGCGGGCAGACTTCGAATCCTGGGCCATTTCGTCTTATTTCCTGAAAACATAATAAGAATTAAACATTTAGATAATTAGCATGGTTATTCTTCCTCTTTTAAAAAGAAGTAGCCTGGACTCCGATCTGCTGATAGCTTCCCAGGTCTCCATTTCTGGGCTCTAAAAATAGTCCCTGGCAGAGGAAGGTGCTCCTTACTTACTCAGCTGTAACTCGGGCTAAGCGCCATCTGGAACCGCTAATTTCGTTGCGCTTCAATTATCCAAGTGTGCTCTTACCTGATTTTCAACAGGAGCTATTTTTACAAAGTCTTCATTATTTTCTAATTTTCCAGAACGTGTTTCTTCCTTTTTTTTTCCCCCAGTATTTTTAAGAGAATCGGTAAAGATCTTAAAAGAACTGAAGAGCTGTGAAATATACTGCTTTGACATGCCTCGATTTGAACAGCAAATGTCAGTAACATTTTGGCGGAAACAATAGATGTTCGCCTGTCTCTTCTCTTTCGCGTGCTTACTTTAAAAGCTCCTCAAAGGTTACTTTAGAGATCTTCATTTTTAAATCGGCAGTATCCTGGTTTAATTTGCTTTGAGCGATATTTAATAAAACCGAGTCACAAATAATTATTTCAATAACTAATGCAGCACACGTGAACTTGTAAAGCTAGGAAGGAAAATAACCAGTGACTATTAATAAAGGATTAGGCGCTTTTATAAAACATATGTACTAGTCAGCGTATCCTGACACTCTGCGTGCTGTTTCCGTCCTTATCCTAAGTTCCCACGGAACTCGCGACGAGTGGAAGTTCCTTCCGTGTAGAATTAATGAGTAGAACCCTTAAGACAACCAATGTTTTTTCTTGTACCCAAGAAAAATTAAAAGATAGCAAGATAACTATACTGTTGGGAGCCATTCTTGCCAAATGCAAACTTCTAGTTTGCAGGCAACTTTAACCTGGTCTGTAGGGCCTCCAGCTGTAGGGCATTCAGCTGTAGGGCATTTGGCAAGAATGGCTCCCAACACTATACTTGAGTTATTGTGATTTTTCCTACCATGGGGGATGTTTATATACAACCACAAGAACGTGACCAAGGTAAAACAGTCATACTGGACCAACAAGTACCAAGGCTGGAAGGGCTGTGTCTGAGCAAACTAAGACCCAGAACAGCTGTCAGATGGGGACCTTAGGCTCTTATCACCAGTGGATAGATCTTGATCAGAGCCAATGCTCGTCACAGACATTTAATCCGTGATGCCTAGGTGTTGGGAGCCGTGTTTGATGAGTGCCCTGCAGAAAGGGTTAAAGCTGCTTGCAGAGCAAGAAGTTTGCAGGGCTGGCAGACTTTGTGGTCAGCAGGTGGGAGTTCTGATGAAGACTCAAGGCAAAGAGTTGAACAGTCCTTGACCTAAGGAGCAGAGATGTGTTGAGAACACTTGGTCTCCTGTGTGAATGTTAGCAATGGTATTGCCTATCTGTGGGTTTCGCTTCTCATGCTCTCCCAAGGGTATAAATAGGCTGTGCTAAATGAACTCGGGGACACAGCTTGAACCTGTGCTCCCTCCTGCAATCCTGTCTGTCTTCTTTCTTTTCCCCAGTCCATGCTCCCCCTTCCCGGTACCCTCAATTACTGTGTCGGCTGGCTTCCGACACCTGGGCAGCCTCCCCATCTGCTGATTTGTCCTGAGTTTTAATATCTCAGCTTACACAGGTTTTGGGTTTGATTGAGAAGTGGTCGTTAAACAATGAGTCAGATTTTACATGCCTAAGATTAAAAGATGTGGGGGGTTTTTTTACTTTATTTACATTAAATAATTCTTAAAACTTCCTCTTCTGTAAGAATTTCTCCTTTTTTATTAACATTGTAAATGTACTAAATTTCACAGAACTATGCACTTGAACAAGGTTAATTAGATGTTATGTCATTTCATGTCAATAAAAAAGAAAATAATAATATACGATTTTCTTCATTTCTATTACTGACCAGAGTCACCCGTTCTATTGAAAAGACAGCAACTGGGGCCGCATCCAAACTGCACCCCAAACTCTCTGCACCCCCTGGAGGTCGCAAGGACCCTCCCTAGGTCATGTCGCATTTGGTGCATCTCATCACTCTCAGTGGGTTTTGCAGTAGCCGCCGTATCTGGCATTAGGTGTCAGTCAAGGTCAGGCAGAAGACAAAGGGTGCCCTCCGATGGGACGCCTGAGAGGAGTTCCAGGGTGGGACGACCTAGGACACTGTGCGGAGTTCAGAGGAAGCCCGCGAGGGCTGATGAGGCGCAGGTGGCTCAGAGCAGGGGGAGCCTTTGTCACTCGGGGAGAGGATGAAGTGGTCACTAAAACCTGGAGTGAGCCAGTGCAGCCACCAGAGGCAGCCACCGTCACAGGTCACGACACAGCCAACCCCCACAACCTGGCAGGGCGGTCGGGGCTGGGGTCCAGGGCCTCGCATGCCAGCCTCCTGGAGAGTCTCATTCGTCAAAAGGGTGTCATCGGTTCAGTCCACACAGGGCCACCTCCAGAGAAGCCATCAGAAATTATGTGGCGCGTTATGTGGCGCGTCCAAGGACAGCCATCTGATGAAAGACCGAGTTCTTCTGCCTGCTCCGCGGGCCTGGAAGGTTCTTTGGCTCATCTACAACCCGCCGTGCTGGCCCTGGCTTCCCCATCATCACAATCAACCTCAGAACCGTGGGGACAAAACATCAAGGTCAACAGGGCCTGCTCATTGTCATTGCCCCTGACGGGGTCACTGAGAGCTCCCAAGACTGTCTCTCGTTCATGGCTCCAGCCCAAACCCCCTGTCCTAGTGTGGGGACACTTATACAGCCATAAAATGCATAGTGAGTGAATGAATGAATGAATGAATGAGCACATGATTTTTTTCTTCTTAAAACAGTCTTTAATGATAATGCTTATATGTCCCAGAACTTCCGGAGCATTCCTTCTTCAACTATTTTCACTCACCATCGCCACCTAAGTACACACACAGAGCTACCGAGGCCGGGGGTTTTCTCTGCCAAAATTAAGCGCCGAGGGTAAAACCGGCGATTGATAGCTTGTAGTTCATGTCCTCTTAGAGTTATCGATAGCCTTGTTCACCGGCACATTGTAAATACGCCGGCCCTGAAACCCATTCTGTGTGTTCAAAGGAAAGTGCAAAAATCAATTACCAAAGAAGGATGATTTTTGTGTTGCGACCTCTTGCCTTCCAGAGTAATTCAAAAATCATTACAGACTGCCATGTCCACAGAAACACACTCTTCACCTCTTTCCCAATAGATTTTTTTTTCGTGCAAAAAAATGAACATGACAACCCGCTTATTGAAAGGTAAGAAATATCTTTGTTTTAGCGTTCTTTCATCTCAGATCCACAGCGCTTCTCTATCTCGATCTTTACAAACTGAGTTGTCAAATTGAGTCCGTTTAACACATACGTTAAAAACAAGCTAGCAGCCTCGCGTGGCCTGTTACAAAGCCATTTTTCTGTTTTATTAGTCATATTAGCATTCTTTTGCCCTGTAAATGCCACAAGTTCAAGAACACAGCTGTGTGCATCCTAGAAATATTGCTTCTCAATTTAGCGAAACATGAGAATACAATTTCCTGGGACATAGATAAGACGACAGAGAAACAACAAAATAAGAACCAGGACAAGTTGGGGACTGTTCCAGATAAGAAGGTGGGCTATTTTTCAGTCAGAGCTTTGTCATTGTTCTAACACTGAGCTAGTCGAGAGGTAGTTTAATTTATTTATGGGTATATGCTATTAATCTTTTTTTTTTTCTGTCTTCTAAACCATTAGTAGAAAAATGGAATTTGTTCCCACTAAGATGTGTGGAAATATAAGAGGCAGTATCTCTTTCTAAAGGAAGAAAACTCACCTCACAATGTATAGGGTTTGTTGTGACGAAGTGCTCGCTACCTGCTAACAAGCTGGGTCCCCTATCTGTCACGTTCCTGAAGTAACAGATAACACATGGTTATAACATTCCTCATATATCAAAACCTATAGTGAGCTAAAGCAGTCACAAAACATGAACAGAAAAAGGACAGAGGATCAATGAATTCCGACTCTTCCAATGTCTCAGGTCCACGTTAGCCCATGACACACTGAGGTAAAACGTGGGTTTCACCAATATTTTCACTGACCAATCCCCTAGAAAACACAAAAGATTGCTTCCTTTATTCTAGTTTTGTCGCAATTCTTGGATTTTCTTGAAAATTTGAATTCTTCTTATTTAATCTTTGGTGTTTTTTTTTTTCATGTATGTCCTTTCAACTCTCTTACCAAAATATTTATTTAACCAGTGCTCTTTAATTTTCCCTGTCTTTTACTACTTTCCTGGTTTTTATTCATCTAATTCACCTTGAGTTGTTCAATTCCTTTCTCAGACTTCTGTTTCTTCTTTTTTCATTTCATCCATTGCTCTGTGATCAAAATTAGCTTTCCGCGATGTCCATCCAGGCCTGTGTTCCTCTTGACAAATACTATTAGATGTCTCCCTATCGCTGATGGCGATGACTCCCAGGCTGTGGGTGGAAGCAACGTCCAGACACATTTTCTAAATCGAGATGCAAAGGAAGTACAACACCCACCATGTCCACAGATCAAGTCTCATTGCTTAGAACAAAAAGAAAAAAAAAGAAAGGAAAGGAAAAAGAAAAAAGAAAAAAGAAGAGAAAACTAGTTTAAACAATAAAATAAACTCATTGGTTTAACTCTACAGGAAGGAAGGTAGAGCGAAGATCAAGAAACAGACATTTCTGTGAGCCTGAGACTGTCCCTCTGTCCAGCACCCTCATCTTCTCCTCCTACATGTCACCTTCCCGGAGGCCGGGCCAGCGCCCTGCAAGCTCCTGATCTCACACTTTCCAAGAGTTGCATAAGAGAGGACAAGATTTTCTCTGCAGCGTCAGCAAAGCTTCTGATTGGCTGGAGTGGGGGGGTGGAGCGCTGTGATTGGCAGCTCCCACTCAGGTCCGGTGGTGGGAGCGGAAGTCCAGGAGCGTCTGAAACAGTACTCCTTGTTGTCGTGGGTGAGTGAGGGCAGTGCCACTGGTCAGGCCAAACAGAGGTCACCGACTGTAAGGGGCGTGGGGTCTTGAGATCTGTGTTCAAAGCAGCTGTTATACGAGGATCTTCCATTTCATCATAGAATGTCCTTTTGTGACATCTGCGCCCCTGCAGGAAAGAAGCAACATAAAATCTGGAAAACGGCAGAAAGCAAGGCTTTTGTGAACTCTGGAGAGTGACCGAAATAGGCAAGAATCACAGGGCTCTGATCCTGAAGGAAGGGAAGGACGGTGGGGGTTCTCCGCGTCACCCCAGCACCTCTACTGAGAGCATTGGCCATTTTCAGCACCAAGGGGCAGGATGTCAGTGGACAGCTGCCAGGAGTTGGAGTTTGGGCCAAGGTGCAGTAAGCACACCGGAAGGCCACCTCCTGGGAATGCAGGCAAAAGTGGAAGCAAACAAACAAACAAACAAAAGCTTAAAGACAACCTTCAAGAGAATTTGAGCGATTGCTTACACTCCTTAGATGTTAACAAAAAGAAGAAAGACGCTAAAACACAAGTTTTTAAAAACTGAACAGCTCTATTGAGATATATTTCCATGTGAAGTCACGTGTTTAAAATACACAGCTCAGTGGCTTTCGGTCCGTTCACCTGGTTGCACAACCATCGTCACCATCTAATTTTCACCCCAGCTTCCCACAAATGTCACTCTGCAAGTCACTCTTCAATCCCCCCCCCCACACCTCCCCAGGTCCCGGAAGCCAACAATCTACTTTCTCTCTCGATGCATTTGCCTTTGGGGGCAGTTCACACAAATGCGATCACTTTCTATGTGGTATTCAATGACTGGCTTCTTTCACTTACAACTACGAATGGAATTTCTGGGTCACATGGTGATTCTCTGTGTATCCATTTGAAAACTGCCAGTTTTCCAAATAGTACTGCATTATTTTGCGTTCCCACCAGCAACACATGAGAGCCTGAATTTTTCCCCATACCTGTCAACAAGCGTCATTATCACTTGTTTTTATGTTTTTATTATAGCCATCCTAGTGTGTATGAAGTGGGATCACATTGTGATTTTAACTTGTATTCCTCTATTGACTAATAATATAAACTAATGCTATTTTCATTCATTTATGAGTAATTTTTACATCTTCTTTGGAGAAATGTCTATTCAAATCATTTGCCCATTTTTAATTGCTTTGCGCATTGCCGACCTCATTAGTTCTAATAGGTTCATTGTGGAATCTTTAGGATTTTCTATATTGATGAGCACATAATCAGCAGATAGAGATGGCTGTACAACTTCCTTTTCAATCCTAACGCCTCTTATTTCTTTTTTCTTGCCTAATGGCGCTGGCTAGAATCCTCAATGCAGTGTTGACTAGAAATGGCTAGAGGATGCATACTCGTCTTGTTCCTGATCTTAGTGGGAAAGCATTCAGTGTTTCTTCATTGAGTATATTAACTGTGGGATTTTCTCAGAGGACCTTTATCAGGTAAAGAAAGTTCCCTTCATCCTTATTTTGTTGGATGTGGTTGTTTTAATCATAAAAGCTCGTTGGGTTTTTGCCAGATAATTTTGCCGCATCTATTGAGATGTTCATGTGCATTTTCCATTATTTCATTAACATAGTATATGATAGTCATTGATTTTCAGATGTTAAACCACCTTTCCTAATCAATGACAAATTTACCTGGATCATGATGCCTAATCCTTTTATATTGCTCTATTTAATTTGAAGATATATTGTTCAGAAATTTTGTGTCTGTGTTGATAAGTGATATTGGTCTGTTGTTTCTGTTTCTTGTGATAGCTGTCTGAATTTGATGTCAGCTAATACTAGCTTCATAGAATGAGTTAGGAAGTATTCACTCTTATTTTATTTTTTGGTAAAATTTGTGAAGCTTTAGTATTAAATCTTTAAATGTTGGATGGATGGATGGATGATAGATAGATAGATAGATAGATAGATAGATAGATAGATAGATAGACAGATAGATAGATAGATAGAAGTAGATGACGGATAGTTTTGCTATGGACTGAATGTTTATGTCCCCTCACATTCTTTGTTGAACCCTAACACCCAGTGTGATGGTTTTTGGAGGCGGGGCCTTTGAGAGATTGTGATGTCATGAGGCTGGAGCCCTCATAATGGGGTTAGTGCTCTTGTAAGAAGAGGAGTGAGCTTGCTTCCTGTACCTCTTTCTCTCTCTCTCCGTTCTCTACCTCAAGAGAATACAGTGAGCAGACAGCCATCCCTGAATCAGAAAGGGAGTCCTCAACAGACACCTACTCTGCCAACACAGTAATCTTGGACTTCTCAGCCTCCGAAACAGTGAGAAATAAATTTCTGTTGTTTGAACCGCCCAGTTGATGGATTTTGTTATAACAGCCTAAGTTGACTAAATCAAATTCCTATCTCTTTGTTGATATTCTCTGATTGGTGTGCCATTGTTATACTTTCTTTTAATTCTTTAGACATTCTTCCTTTACTAAGCACAAATATGATTCCTCTCGGGGATACTGTCTATTCACTGTGCTTTTCCATGAATGTGGCATACTTTCTTTCTTCTTCGTATAGCCCATACTTTTTTGTTGAAACTTAACCATTTAAAAAATATGTATTATAACAGCTCTAGTATTAAATCCCTTCACCCTGGCACAATAAAGTCTGCTCATGCTGCTATTTTTATTTCCCCTTGTTGCAACTCACCTTGTTAGCTACTTTCCTAAACTAATTCTGTAGATTCTATGTGTTGAAATATGTGGCAACTGAGTTCTCTGCGAACCTTTTTTTAATCCTTCTTTTTATATTAAACATTGGCTTCCTGTGGGTCACACCTGGAGCAGAACAATTAAGCTGCCAACCAATGATTGTTTGGAAGATTTTTTTTAAATGCCTTTGCTGTCTGCCAGTCCACCCTTTATAAGTGGAACTGTAGAAGAAAGAATGCTTTCAGACTTCTGGCAGTTTACAAGACCAAGTTAATTTTTGCTTCCTTCTAGTCATAGCCCTGAGGTCAAAGGTGAACGACTGATACTTCCTCTTTTCCAAGGTCTTTTCCGGTCATGCGCACAGCCTTGCATACGCACGCGAGATCACCAGGATTATAGTGGAGTTTCTTAAATCTCTTTTTATTGTCTAGCTTTTCTTTTAAATTCCACCCGGGCTTTTGTTTGCCATAACAGAAATTACAGCCCTAGGCAGCTGGGGTATTGTGGTTTACTATTATTTTTATAGCGATTAATAAGTATGAAAATGCGGACAAAATTAGCAAATGCCTGAAAAAGCAAAAGTTTTCAGTGCATATTCAAATAAAGATAGAAAAGCCGAATAGCACTATTTTGATAAAAGTAAGTAAAACTTAAAATTAAATCTGGAATAAAAACTGGAATGAGAGCTTTGTTGCTAAATTCTTCAAATGTTTAAGGAAGAAATCTTGAAAATCTTAACCAAACTCTTTTAAAAAATGACAAAAAGGCCAGAACCTGTATAACAAAACCTAACAACATTACAAGAAAAGAAGCTCGGACTAGTCTCCTACAAACATAGATACAAAAACCCTGAACAATGAGAAAATTGAATCAAAAAGCAAGTAAGAAGGATAATGTGTTAAGAAATATTGAATTGATTTGAAAAGCAAGGAATTTGTAATATCAAGAGGCAATGTAGTTCTCCAAATCAATAGAATGAGTGGGAAAATTCATATAATTAAATCAATAAAAACAAAACATTTTTATAAAATATCTATTAATGATAAAAAGTATTTCAGCAAGCTAGGAATAGAAGGTAATAAAATAATTTGATAAAGCATGTCTATAAAACACATGGGAAAACGGATTCAATAGTGAAATGTTGGAAGCTTCCCTTTGGAGATAGGGTGTGCTAATAAGATATCTGCCATGAATATTTCACACAAATCCAAACCAGTGCAATAAAGGAAGAATAGAACGGGAAGTATAAGGATAAGAAAAATGAAGGAAATTTATAATTATTTATAGGAGACATAACTATGCAGTTGAAAATTTAATAGAATCTATAAATAATTTATGAGAATTAATAAGTGTGTTTAAACGCTTGCTCTATCGAGCAACCTTGCTATAAATACAAAAATAAAAAAAGTAGAAACGCCAAATTCAAACAGATCTTTTGGTGCCGGCAACGAACAGAAGACAACACACGTGGAAAGAGCTGTTCCTTGTCCCTCTGCTTCCCCGCCTGCTCAGAGCGGCCCCGGAGTCATCGTCGTGCGGGGCTGAGCGCGGGGGCTCTGCGTGGCTGGGGTGCCTGGCGACAAGCTGGGTACCAGGAAGGTACCTCTCAAGAGCATCAGCTACACAGGGCTCAGACCCGCGCTGGGGACAGCCCTGCCATGCGGTGTCACAATGCGAGCAGGGCGAAGAGGGTGCCCTAGGATTGGGGTGCAACAGACTGGAAGGCGAGAACCTAGGTGGGGTGAGCGGGCAGAGCAGGGAGCCCCGGAGGGCGGAGGGTGAGACGGCTAGTGGATGAGCCTAAGTAGGGTGATGATGACAGCGTCCACGCAAAAGGGAAGTGGGGGATAGGGGAGGGCTGGCGGAGAGCTAGGGGGTCCGTTAAACCCTGGGCTCGCCAAATAAGCGGGTGAGGGTGAGGGAATGAGAACAGGTTTCCTGTTTCAGAAAACGGATTAAGAAATGTGAAAAGGAAGAGAAAAGCTAGAATTTATCCTGCGGTTTTTGATTAGGGACAGAAGGGTGAGCTAACGGGTTTCAACATCTATAGAAAGATATGGGAGCAAATACACATGTGTGCACATACACACGCATATGCACGCACACAGGTGCACACATGTAACTATTCTTACTCTATCACGGCGAGCCTGGTTGTTGCCGGCCCGATGGAGATGAGCACCCTTGTGGTTCGCGTGTGGTGTTCAATATTATTCTGTACCAGAAGGACACGACCCACTGGAGAAAGGTCTGGGACAGATTCTAGGTCTGGGACACAGAAAATCACAGATACGCCTGGACTATCTTGTTATTCTTGAAAGCAAAAGAAAGTGCTCAAGAGATAATAGACCTGTCAAAAGAAAACAGACATCATCTCGCAAGCACTCCCAGTGGCCCAATCAGGGACAAGCCGAGCCTCAGAGTAAAGTAAATCAATACACAGAACTTCAATTCTTTGGCTGAAATAGGACGCCGCAAATCCTTAATGACACAAATGCATACTACATGCCAGAGACAGGCTGGTCGCATAGTTTGAGAATACCTCCACATAAGAAGCACAACTATTAATCCCAAGAAGATTTTTTTAAAAAAAGTGTCCAGCAGACATCACATTAATCAAATGATCAAAGCGACCATCTTCAGTCACAATTTGGGGCCTCCTTCTGGGGATGCAGGGGAAACAGCACAGCCCCTGTTTATTCCCGAGTGTATCAGTCAAGGTGCTCCAGACAGACAGAACAGGTAGGCTATAGAAAGGAAATTTACTGTAAGGATTGGCTCACGGGGCCGTGGGGGCTTAGAAGTCCTAGTGCACCATCTGTAGGCTGGAGATCCGGGGAAGCTGGCGGTGCCACCCAGGCCAAGGCCGAGGCCTGGGGTCCAGGGAAGGAGCTGTGGCCATTAGTCCTGGAGTCTGAAGCCCCAAGGACCAGGAGTCCCCACGTCCGAGAGCAGGAGGAGATAGATGCACGTCCCGGCTCCAGAGAGAGGACTTTCCCTTCCTTCACCTTTGGTTCCATTTGGGCCCCCAGGGAACTGGGTGCTGCCCACCCACGGCGATGAGAGCAAACGTCCCGAATCAGAGGCACCTCTTTTCCAGAAACAGACTCAAGACACACACAGAAATACTGCTTAGCAACTGTCTGGGTTCCCCCGGCCCAGTCTGGTTGACACATACAATGAACCATCACGCCAAAGAAGTTCAAATCCTAACCCAATCCTGAGGAAACAGTAGACAAACCAAATGAGGAACACGCCACAAGATAACTGGGCAGTAATCATCCAGGGTACCAAGTTCACGCACCTCGAATACCGAGGCGCCCTTTTGGGCTGCAGTGCATTAAAGAGACAGGACACCTGAATACGATATCTAATTCTGAACTGTGTGTCTTGCTATTGGGACGTTATTGGGACAATTAGAGAAAGCTGAACAGTCTGAGTCCTAAATGTTATTATGACACCAACGCGAAACACCAGTGCTAATCTGATTCTGACACTATTGGCAGGAAAATCCCAGCGTTCCAATGAAACGCACGCGAAAATATTTGGGGGAAACGGAGCTGCAGTGGGCGACCCTCTCTCCAGTGGCTCAGGAAAAAGACAGGCCGCGGACTGTTCCCCAACTTCTCTGCACCTTCACGATTGTTTTAATGTGTGCAAAATGAACAGAGGCATTGCGCTAATTAATACAGCTTCAAACTTATGTATATTTCTGTTCGAAATGTGCAAATCGTACGCAATCAGTTTTCTATAGAGAAAACTATACACCATCAGAGGGAGAAATTAAAGTGGAAAGGTATGCCATGTTCTCCATCACACTGTTATACATATCTCAAGAAATCATAATAAAATCATAATAAAATTAATATCTTGGTAGAAATTCATAAGCTAGCTTTAAAATGGACTGAAGGCGAGAGCCAAGATTATTTTAAGACAATCCACAGGATGTGAGAATCATATAAAGCCACGGTAAGTAAGGGAGTGTGTCGTTGATGCAAAGATACAAACAAATAAAACGCTGAGTTCGGGTTTACCCAGTATCTTCTCGCGATAATAAGTCGTGGGACACAATGGAGTATTGCAAAGCAATGAAAAGGAACAAACGGCCATGAAATACAACTTGCAAGCGTCCTAATGAGTGAAAGAAAGAAAGATGACACAAGATACACATCTTTGGTTCCTTTTGGATAAGAGTCAATGCAAGCCGTGCTGATGCATCGTTTCAGAAGACAGCATCCGGGTTACCTGTGGGAGCAGGGAAGTGGGGAGCAGGGGACTTCTGGCGCCCGCTCAGCATTTGGATTCAGGTCCCGGATAGTGGAGAGGTGGGTTTGTTCCCATGTGATCAGGCATTCAGCTGTATGCTTATGATTTCCAAGTTTTTTTTTCCAATTTATTATCTGACAGTAAAAATAATCACATTGTTACTATGTGTTTCATAATCTTAAAAACTGATAAAATTAACAGCATGCGATTTCTTCCCATGGTTTGGTCATTCCAAGGCTGGGTTTATGAAATGTCTACCCCGACCATGGTTTCGAGAGCACGCGAGGGATTTCAAAGCTCCTCAGTGAGACTATCACAAACTCCACCAAGAATTTGAGGTCACAGCCCCTGAAATCATGGCACGCACTGCTTTAAAATAACAGAATTCTTGTTCCAGCAAGTGTTTTTTGGAGTCTAAACTTTCCAAGGTGAATTTTATGCTACTAACAAACTTTTGTCAATGATTTCTGGGCTGAAATATTGAATTCGTATTATTATCCTTCAGTGTGTCATTCGATGTTTAAGGAATGTTTTTTACACAGATAACAATGGACATTGTTATCCTGGTCGACATATAAAAGGAACCATTATCTCGCCATTTTAATATCCTTCTTTGTTTAGTTCTCTTAAAATCCTTCCAGAAGAAAAAACGCCTGTATCTCCTTTCATTCTTTATGCCTCCCCAGGGCTGACATTAGTTGCTAATTGCGCTATCCTGTTTTATCTACCTTGGTCCACAGAGATCAAAGACCTTTCTGTGACTTCCTCTCCGTAATCTGAGGCATGAATTGCTATTTATTATCAACATATATAATACGCCAGCATTGTCAAGGGGAAATGTCTCTTTGATGAGGACATTTGCATAAAAATAGATGCTCCCGTCTTAATTGTAGGGGATATGGCCACTCTTATCTATGCCAGCATGAAAAAAATAAAACCAGCAGAATAATGTGATGGAAAATGGCTAACCCATTAGCTAATACACAGTCTACCCTGGTCTCCCACACAATGAATTACCACAGCACCAGAAATTAGCAGTGAGATGAAAATATCATTCTCAAATAAATAGGTCAGGATAGCTTTCACGGAAAATCCACAGACTTGAGGGCTCTCAGAATTGGAAAAGTGTGCCTTAAATTTTATTTTATGGCATTTTAAAATATATCCTAAGAAAGCCTGGGACAATGTGTACTTTCCACGTATGCTTGTAACTTTCTAGTCATTTTTACTTTCTCTTACCATACAAACCCCCTTTTCATTGTAAAATGGAATATTTCTCTTAAAACTGAGGTTTCTCTGGTCTGTCAGGATGACTGACAGAACGGCTGGGAAAGGCATCTCCACCAAGCAGCAGATGACAAGCTCCTCTGATGAAATGTGGCCATTTTTGTCACACCTCGGTGACCTTACAAAAGAGTCCCCATTCCTCTTATAGGAACAAATCACATTGCTCTTCGTAGAGTCTCTGCTTGCAGGACTAGTGACAAACACCACAAGCCACTCACTGGCAGACTCATCTCCACATCGTGCCATCTGATACAATCCGTTGATGCCATTTGGGAGCTGTCACAGCCAGCACTTGCGTGGCCACTTATGTGTGTGTGCACGCGGGCACGTGTGTGTGCGTGTGCATTTTATTTATATTTTGGAAGAGGAAGGAAGGAAAAAAAGAATCTCTCCTCTTCTTCTAATCTGGGGGGAAAAAATGAACTATACATAGAGAGTTCATTGACTATTCTTAATGCTTTGTTCTACCACCGGAACCAAAAGGGAAGGAAAAATGTAGAAAGTGTCTGGTGACATTTTCTGGTGGAAACCCGTCAGGATTTCTGCAGACCGCTGATGCGTGGCTGTTAGCGTGCCACTTCCAATAGAAATTTTGTATTTGTGCTTTTCTTCTCTGCCATGTCTTTGCCTCTGTGAGTTTTCTTACTTGGTCAAGTGATAAAAGGAAAGAAAATTGCACCTGAAAATAGTGTACCTCTTTGCGGAATGTTTTTAGTTGTTATTTTAGCGATGTGTGTTTCAAAGAAGAATTTCTCCACCCACGTGAAATGGTTTCTCCATCCACTTGATCTTCTGGACATAAAAAGTGAGGCTGTGCGTAGATTTAATGTCAGAAGCTCAGGGTGGGGTCTGTACAGCTCCCTGGTGTCCTAGGCTGGGAAATAATGAGGCTGCTTCTGTTTTGCTTTGTTTGTGTTGCCACTGTTTTGGCACAATTGGATCCAAGCAGAAACCGGAGCAGAAGAGGAGATGCAAGTCCAAGGTAATTGGAAGTCTGTTTTACATGATGCCATAAAGCTCTTTTTAAGCCTTCTTCCCAAGCTGGTGTGATTATTGAGTTTCTCCCTGTTTAGTAAAAAAAAAAAAAAAAGCATACAAATAGTTTAAGAAATAAGAATAAGGTGACATTGATTTAAATCCCGAGCCCTTCAGTGGACACTTTAGAAAGAGTCCTCAAGATTCCTTATTTTCTAAAGATTTTTAAAATCCCATATATTTTCCATGCATACAAGCTATTTATGAACGGATCTTTCCAGAACTCGATGTGTCTTAGTCATGCCAACCTTTTCAGCTTTTCTAAAATGAGAAAACAGGGTGAGAATAGAGTAAGCATAGAAACTGGGGGGAAAAAAAGAGAACTTAGGAGTGAAGACAAAGAATGACGCCCAGCGAAGGGTCTGTTTTCTCTCTGGGACTGTTTGGCCATCTGAATTTTATTGACACACTCAGCAATACCAGGCTGCCAATGAAGATACTCTAAAAGCGGAAGGAACACAAAGTCTTAGAGGAAAATAAACAAACTTCACGGTGAAATCTTAAACTATATCAAGCACTCAAACTGTGAGTTTGTTCTTTTCTTTTGGTTCTGAGAAGGGGTCAAACAAGCAAGACCACGCATTCCTTCCTCCGGCAGATAAGGGTTCCATCGCTGACATTCATCGGTGGCTACTGTGTGCTCTTACCAGGCAGCCACGTGTGCCAGGCACTTGCAGGCAAGAGGCTGTGTTCTTGTCACCTGGTAGACAACTGGGATGAAAAGAACCTTTCTGATTCAAAAGCCAGATAAAGGTGCCAACTCTTTATCAACTGTCACCTGCATCCGCTCCTCAGCTTCCAAGCTCTGTGCTGGTGACCAGGTTTAAAGCAAAAGAGAGAGGGAGAAAGGAAGAGATAGAGAGAGAGGGAGGGACAGAGACAGAGACAGAGAAGCAGAGAGAAAGAGACAGAGAGACAAAGAGAGACAGGGAGAGACCCAAGCATCTCACTAGCCTATAATTTAAAGTGTTGAGTGTTAGAATCAACTAGGGAAAGCCCTTTAAAAATGCGGGTCTTGGATAGATATTAATTTAACCCATACATATTTTTATGAGCACTTTATGTCTTGGCCATCAATCAGTATAATGATCTCGACTCTTTATAATAATAGAGTTTTTCAGAGGATTCAGGAATTTCAGCTGTCACTCATGCCACCTTTCTCCTGTGCCTATTTAATTTTTTATAGTAGCTTTTCTTTAAACCTCGTTCATCTCTATATTGATACATATGATATAAAAAAATTTGGAAGTCAAAATGATTCAGAAAAAATCCTGGGGAGATTATCCAAATTAATTGGGATAAAACAATACATGGAAAAAAATTAAATGTATAACATGTCATAGGAACTAAAAAAATAAAATAATATAAACCTAACTTTCTAAAATGCAGCTAATTCACATATTTATTGAGAATTTACTTTGTGCAAGACCCTGTGGAAAATGTAATAGACATAAAAGATAAATAAAACTTATTCTTTGTCCTCAAGGAACTCCCATTTTCATAAGGAAGACAAAACAAATACAGTGATAACTTTAATACATGGTAGATGCAGTAAGCGAGAAGTATAGTGAGCATAGGGTGAGTGAAAATGGGAAACTGAGTCAGAAACAGAGTCTGAAGAATACTTTTGAAAGACCGTAATGAGATCTGCTACGAGGTCCAGAAACAGGTGATTTGTCCTTTTGAATTTTCCACTGTTATGGATTGAATCGTGTTCCCCCAAAATCTGTATTTTGACACTCTAATCCTTTGTACCTCAGAATGTGATTGTGTTTGTTTGGGGTTTTTAGAGAGTTCAGTGGAGGTCATTAGGGCAGACCCTGACCCCATATGACTGGAGTTTTTACAAGAGGAGGAGATGAGGACCGAGGCACATCAAGGACAGATACTGCCCCAGACCTAGACTTAGCCACTTCTCTAAGCAGTCCTCATTCCTTTCCATGGGAAGTGGCAGTTAAGTTCCTCGATCTGCCTGGAAGGGCGCTCTGAATGTAAATGAAAGTGTCAAGTGCAATAGAGTCAGACTAAAGTCAGTGTATTTTTTATGTCTTAATGTAGAATTAAAGCTATAGATCAAGTTGGAGGATTTGCACTTTTAATATTTCACTTCTTTCCAAAGCACAAGTTGCAGAGTCAAGTAGTTTAATATGATGTCAATGATTTCTGGTAACTAGGTACATTTAAAGGAATAATTAAATTGGAAAACCAAAGGAAATCTATCTCTTATTAATCCTTCATAAATTACTCAGAATTCTATGTACCCACAGAAAATACATTTCAAGAATGAAATTATAAAGTGTTAGCAATGAAGTGATAAAAACTAAAGTATTAAGATTGAAAACAGAGGCCATCTATTTAAAATTGATATGCGGTAAATAAAACACAGTTCTTGATTCAACTTTCTTCGTTAACCAAATACTACTTCTAGTACTTTCTTTAGACGTTTGTACAAAATATTTATATGGTTTGATGCATTAGGAGCCAGTCTCACTAGGAAAGAGAGAGATTAAACATCAATCATAAAATCTCGGTGTTGACGGAAAGTTTAAACGTCAACCTCCGCCATTGGTGTGCTGTCCACGGTCTTGATTTTATACAGCGGGTAGCACAAGAGACACACGGAGGACGCAGTATGTTCCACTACCCCCAACTCTGCACTAGAACACCTTAACATTGCAACACACAAGAAAAACTGTGTGCATTTATTAAAAAGATGACAGAACAAAATATCATAACATATGAAATCAGTCCCATAAGTTTGAAATCAGTCCCATAAGTTGTCACATGCAAGTAACTAACCCATTTGTTCTGCAAAAATACAAGGTTTGAAAATATTTTCAAGATAGAAAATATCAATAAAGATAAATTAAAAGTGTGAACCTACCGACTAAGATGCCACTACCAGATCAGACCACATGCCCCCAACGCCAACTCCTTATAAATCCACTATCTAGTCGAAAGCACGTTCTGCATAGCAATGCTTTATATAGTTTGTATCCTAATGGTAACCCATCCTTAGCTTCAGTATTTTTTTAGCTCAATTGATGCTTTTTTCTAATTATCTTCTTCAACACATCCCTTTGTGAACACAACCAAAACCTCCTTATCACTACCTCACCCCCACTGCCACCAACTTAATAGTATGAGTTTAAGGTATCGGAGTCATTTTCCTTAATAAAATTTATTTCCAGTCAAACATGCAGAGTTTCTTCAGGTTTAATGTGTCCCTTTTTTGAGAAAATAAATGTATTAAAATATGTGAGTTGTCTGTTAAATACAGATTATTTCTGGTTCGACTTTATTGAGAACTACCTTTCTTCCTGTTACTTTTAATTATAAATTGCTCGCATCCATCAATACATTCATGGGCCATGGGAAGTCAAGATAATTCTTAGCCTTCTTAATTCATGCACGAAAGCTAAGAGACTGGCAACAAAACCGGAGTCCTAGATTAGAGTCTATTAACACGGAACGTGAAGAAAGCCTTGGGCAACCAACTCCAGTTAAAGTTTAATTAAAAACCCCAACTTCTTTAAGTAAAAGACATGACGCTCAATTTAAAGGCACAACTTTAATTCACTGGGGGAGTTAGCTATGTGTGTAGTACGTCTGTGTGTGTGTGTGTGTGTGTGTGTGTGTGTGTGTGTGCATGCATATATACACATAGTCATAAGACCAGAATACTCTAAATGTACAAAAATATTTATGTATATGAGTAAATTTCTGTTATAGATAATTATAAAGTGCTATGTAGAAAAGACCTATTAAGGAAATTTTGAGTTGATGATTAAGTTTGTCATTTGTATGTTTGTTTCAAAGAGTATTTTCTTAAGATTCATTTCCTAATTTGAGGCATTAACACATTCAAAGAGCAGTTGGGTTTTATACTGAATATGAAATGCAGTATGTATACAAAGTGTCTGAAATATATTATTTCTACTGGCAGATGATAATGATGGGAATCAAGACGAGACCTGTTGTGTCTGCAAACACTTTGCATTAGGAAATGAACCTCTTCGGATGATGTACACTGGACAAATGACTGAGCACAGTTAAACTCACATGATTTGTATTCATCTGGGCTTCATTGCACTATGTTGAAATCATGATGCTTCCTTTATTATCGCTGAAGCCTTTTTATCAATGATTTGATAAGGACCTAGTGTATGCTTTACTGTGCTGCTTTAAGGAAAATTCATGTGAAAAAAACATAATGCAAGACCAATGTAATATGTGCTATAGTGAAAGTTATGGGAAGTGCTACGAGTGTAAATGCAGAGGGTGATGTCTCTTAAGCAGTCCACGAGGGTCAATGCTGGCAGATGCACCGTGGCAGGCAATTAAGGAAGGCTTCCTGGAGAATTTTACCTGTGAGCTAGATCTTCAAGCTCAGAGAGGACTAGGAAAAAAGGTATTAACAAGACAATAAGCCAGAAAGAGTGAAAGAGCAAATCTGTGTGTCATTGCAAATGTCCCAGTATTATAGGCTTGTTCTGTTTGATCTATTCTATTTTTTTTTGTCATAAAGTACTCCACTTTCTAAATGTGCTCAGAAACTTGGGTCTGTGAATGAGGCTTTTCACAAGAAATGAAATAGCAAACGCCAGATCGAGAAAAGCTGTCAGGGAAATCCAGATAAGAGAATGTTGCTTTGTCGTGTAAGACAACAAGATGGAAGGTTTTAGAACAGGGAGTAATGAGATCAAGTCTGCTCAGAGGCTGAGAGAAGAGATCGGAGCAGCGCAAGCAGCTTACACATCATCAAAGATGAGCAACGTCTCTAAAACACGTGGATTATTTCACGCCATGCCGGGCACCGGGCTGAGCACCGAGCATAGATCACCCTTTTCATCCTCCCAACAGTCCTGTGATGCTAGAATCTTCTACAGCTGAGGTTTTACAGCTGAGGAAGCAGAAGCGCCGTGGAGGGGACTGGGATGTAGAGAGAACAAGCAACATGTCCAGCATCCAGCGGATGTGATGAGGATGCATAGCCTGTGCCTTCAAACACGAGGAAAGGTGCTTCTGAGGGGTGAGGTGGGGGAGGGGAAGGGGAGTAGATACGGTCCAAACTCATTACCAGCATTATTATCTCTTCAAGGCTTTGTCTTCATTATCTTGGGTTCCTCTAACTCTTATTCACTGTATTTCCATTAGCAGGTTCACCAACCTCCACTTCGTCCTTATTACAATAAAAATTATCTCAACCAATCAGCACTGTTGCTCTCCATCGGAATTCGCAGTGGGGGTGGTGCCCAGCCCACTGCTGTGTGGGTCATGACCCTCACCCCTCAGTCGTTCCCACGTCAACCAGCCGAGTTTGCGTTCTTTTTTTTTTTTTGCCCTCTGCACATCTGAGCGTCTGTCTGCTCTTTACAAGGGTCCGTGGTAATCCCCAGGGTCCTCCAGGCATCACTCCACCAAGTCATTCACTCAGGGCCGACCAAATGCTCAATATGGGGCCTAAATGTCCAAAGAGAAACATAGATAAAGATGTAGGACCTGAGTTTTTAATAGTTTTGGTCTAGCCAGAAAGATAAGGTTGACATGCTTGTAAAACGAATGGACGAGAAGCAGATAAGTCTCAGAGTGTGCACCTTCATTTATATCTAAGTTTTAAATGGCTGAGGTCACTCTCCTCATCCACGAGCATCTAAATATGAACGGAGTGGGTGTGGTAGGCAACTGATATTGTGATTCTCTAAGTAAAAGATTGTCAATGGATAAAGTCAATTTCAGAGAGTAGAATTTACCTGATCCTAGGGGCAAAATTACTAGGTGTTACGAAACATTATAGTGAAAATAGGGGGCGGTGGATTTGAGTTGTTCTAGTATGAAATGAAATATATGGAATAATCTACTGGTTAGAGAAACTAAGAGAGAGATGCTTCGTAAGTGGTTTCTGACGACGAAGAAGGCATTGAGAGCTCTCGAGAGAATGTGCCCTCTGCAAAGCCATCATCATTTCCTGCTTGTTTCAATGAGTTAATGGTAGCCTAGCATGCCTGCCCTCCCAAAAGAGACCCTAAAAGTTTTTCCCAAGGTAATGAATGAGATTGAGGATGTGAACAGCCATAAAGGTTAATTTTCCAAGTTTTTATACGAGTTTAACTAGCTCAGCATTCAAACGCCATTGCAAAGGGCAGAGGTCAGATTTTCTCTGATTTTCCAGGGGGCATCTCATCTGTTACGTGTGGGAAAACTGAGAAATGGCTCAGGCAACTCTCACTCAGCGGGGAACTGGGCCGCTTGGCTGATGACGATCAAAATACTGGCCAGCTGCTGAACAAGCAACTCTAAAAGCAAGTAGTGTAAAAAAGTAAAATTCCTGCCCTAAAACTGGCTTTATCACTAAGAATGTTCAGTGTTTCCAGAGTCACATACCATCACGTGAGTATTTTTTAAACAACCAAACACATACTTTTCAGAGACAGTATTTTATAATTTTGTTAAATGCAGGGTGTGTCTCCCGGTCATTGTTCTTAGTCACACACACGTAACTCACTCTAGCTGATTGTAACCGTTTTTAAAATATACTGAGGTAGGCACACAGGCTGTCAACACAGAAAGAACCCATACACCTATAATCAATATGCTTTTACAACATCATTGAGGTAATTCAATAAATAAAAGAAGATCTTTTTAACAATTTGTGTTGGGTTGTCTAGGTATACATGTAAAAAAAAAGAAGAAAGAGAAAGAAAAAAAGAGAGAGAAAGAAAGAGAGAGAGAGAAAGAAAAAAGAAAGAAAGAAAGAAAGAAAGAAAGAAAGAAAGAAAGAAAGAAAGAAAGAAAGAAAGAGAGGAAGAAAGGGAGGAAGAAAGGGAGGAAGGAAAAGGAAAAAACCCTATAATTTTCACGTTACACTGTAAGTGAAAGTTAAATCCAAATGGATTATAGAACTAAACATAGAAAGCTAAATCTATATATTTAAAAAAAAATAATTTATGACCATGCAGTAAGAATAGGTTTTCTAAGACAGTACACAAGAAAACACGAACCATAAAACAAAAAGTGAAAATCAAGCTTCAACAAAATTAAAATTTTTGGTCTTTAAAGGCACTTAAAAACGAAGAAGGCAATCCATGTACTGGAAGCAAATATTTTAAAACATATATCCAATTTAAAAACTTGGATCAAGGGTACATAGAGAACTATTATGACCTCATGACAAGAAGACAAAAAAATACAACTGGAAAAAATGGGGGACTAATTCAAACAGACATTTTACTAAAGAAAATATACCAATGGCTACTAAGTACAAGAAAAGATGTTCCATGTCAGTAGTTATCAAGAAAAGACAGACTAAAACCACAGTGAGATGCCACTCTGGGCGACCAGAATGGGTACAAGTACACGATCTGACTTGCTACTTAGTGGGAAAGACACAGATCCACTGAAAGCCACATGGGGCGGTGGGGATGCCCACCCCACTAAAACAGTGTGCCAGGTGCATTTACCACACGACCCAGCAATCTTCCTCCGACCGATGCAAAATGAATTTTTAAAAACATTTTCAGACTTTATTCACAATAGCAGAAGAGTGTAAACAATACAAGGATCCATCAACACGGGTGTGATGAGCAAAATGTGGGGACCTATATATGATGGAGCGCTAGTCAGCAATAAAGCAGAATACACTGCTGGTCCGTACAACAACGCGGATACATCCCAAAAAAAGCAGAGCGGCATCATGGCAACGGGAGAGATGTGGGTAGTTGCTGTGGGTCAGACATGAGGGACATGGGTGAATGCAAAGATGCACAAGGGACTTTACGGAGTGACAGAAACGTTCCATATCACGACTTGCGGTGGTGGTGATTACATGATTGTAAATACTTACCAAAACTCATCGCGATGCAACTAAAAATTGGTATTTTATTTATTATAGGTCAATTAGATCTCATGAAAGCTTAGTTTAAAGGAAGACAGAACACAAACTCACACATGCGCACACAGAGTCCACTTCATTATTTGAAAGCAATTTACCTAGCTAGTCTTCGTGGGGATCTTTACTTGAAGCTCAAAAGCAAGTGTACCTTCCAGCATATGTTAAATAACGTGATTCCTCAGCGGCTAAGAATGGTTACGGTGATTGGATCCGTACTCTGAGCTTATCTAGAAAGGCACGGTCCAGTAGGGCAGCCGCCGAAGATACATCAATTCACAGAAAATGTAGTTCTTCATTTACATCACCCACGTGTCAGGTGTGTGGTGGTTATTGCAGAGTGTTCTTTGGGACAACACTCATCTAAAATTACAAGAAAAGCACTTTTTCTTCAGATGCAAATGGAAAAAAATATTAATTCTCCATTTAACTTCCATAGAAGTTCTCAGAAGTAGCGTATGTCAAGGTTAAGTGATGGAAATGTAATGTTTTCATCATTTTATATTTTTAGCGAGAGAAGCAGTTATTTCAGAAGTGTCTAGGGTAGGACACGTGGTGATCATCGTGGATGGTCCCGGTGTCAGCCGTGCGCTCTGGCTAACGCCTGTGGGCGAAGGTCTGAGGAGCTGTGAGCTGATTGGACGCCGAGGGCGTCACGTGAAAGCAGGTGTCCAGGAAGTTCAGATGGGAACCCGCCCGGCCCCCAAACGTCAACCTTCCCGTCCACGCAGCCAACTGACCAGTCCTTACCGACCGTTTTTCTTCTTTCTCTTTGAAAACATTTTCTTCGATTCCAGTTGACTCACAATATTATATCAGTTTCAGGCATGCGACATAGTGATTAGACCTTTATGTGACTTACGAAGTAATCACCCCCATAAATCTAGTGTCCATCTGACACCAACCACAGTGATCACAATATTATTGATGATATTCCCTGCGCTGTGCTTGACATCTCTGTGGCTATGGCAGAACCGCCAATCCCTACTTCTTAATCCCTTCCTCTTTTCCACCCATCCTCCCAACCCTCCTCACTCCTGACAACCATCCCTTTATTCCCTGTATCTACGACGTTAGAGATGTGATTTGCTGCCACCGGGAAGAATGTGTCTTTATGGATTTTCAGTTTCAGTCAGATCATGGATAGGAATATTAGCATGAAAGAACATTTTTATAAGGATCTTTCATGTATTAAACATAAGTCAGGCTCCAGTTAATGAACCGTAATTTCTGTTTGGGGAGCTTCTAAAAGCTACTGCCATGTACATCATAAGTAAACCTAATTGCAGTGATGATTTGCATGTTAATGTCATCTTCTCACAGGATCTGTTTTCTAAATGGTTCATGATCTCAAGACGAGCCAGTCCCATAGTTTCCATTTCTATATGTTAGAAATTTTATCCCCCCCCAAAAAAAATGGTTAAATGATTACAGTGTGGTTGTTTTGCTTTCAAGAGACACGTAAGATTATTATAATTGCGGAGAAATAGCTGTGAAACAATAGGACATCATTGGGAAGAATTCAAAGCAAATCTTTGATGCATTTTCTTTCTCATATTCGGGCTTGTGCAGGGGCCCTTCTCGCTGTGCCCGGTGTCATTGATGAGACTTCGCTGCCCTGGGATCACTCGCAATCCTCAGGAGGGGTTTATCAAGCCCCGGGATGCGTTTTTCATTTTTATTGCTGGTCATGCTCTAATGTGTTTGGAGGAGAGATAGGGGAACTGAAATTGGACCCGGCCTATCTCTGCCTGGCAGCTGAGAGCTGGCAGGCTGGAAAAATCGTGGCGTGCAGCCCTCACTCTGTGAAAGTGAAACCTGAAGTATCTTCAAGGGAATTCTTCTTCACTTCTGGGAAGAGACAGACTCCAGCACCTGCCTGCACGCGTTAGGAGGGCCAGACTCCTTAATTCGTCTTTGAAAGCCCCGCAACGTCTGATTTCAATGGAACATCCTTCGTTCAGCTCCCGTCACGTGACCCGCATCTTCCCAGCACCATGCACATCCTGCGGGCCCCTGCGTGTCCCACACCCTTCTCCGGCAGGTGTGCTCTGCCCATCGGTTTCCTCCAAAATCAAGTCTGCACATAGCTTCGTCTGCAATGCATCTAGTCCATAAATTATCATACATTGGGTGACAATCAGAATTCCTCTTCGGAAAGCTGATGAACAACGTAATTTCTATCCTGCGTCTTGGTGTCCAGTAGATGTCTAGCCATCCACTGGGCTCTGTGGGACCTAGGGGGACCTCCCAACACCCACAATGGGCCTGATGGGAAACCCCAGTGGGCACTGCCATGGGGTTCGCCCTGCTTGCCCTCCCTGCGGCCCTTGACCTCTGAGGTCATCGTGAGTTTCCAAAATAGACGACACGGATGAAAATACATAGGGAGTGAGAAAGGCGCTTTAATTGTAGCAATAATCAGCACGTGGAAATAAAAAGACGGGTCCTATTTTCTCGGCGTATGAATCTAATATCTCTGAGACCCATAATATGTCAGGGACAAAGGCCAAGTAAAGACAGTTCGTGAAAGAAATGCAAAAAGTCCGATCAAAATAAGGGGAAAATTCTCTCTTAGGAGTAATTACAGAAGTTCAAGTTGAAACAAGGATACTCTGAACTTATCTCTAATCTTAGCAAAGATTTTAAAGTGAAAATACTTATTTTATGAACATGTGTTATTGGTGAAAGCGTAAATCGGGGCAGGATTTTTAAAAACATTGTACCCTTTAAATCAGTAATTATAAATTATACTTTCAGGAAATTATTTTAAAGAAACAAATACATACGTTATTCACAGCATTATTTATACCAGAAAACCAAAGCGCCATTCATAAAAGAATCTATTCTGAAATATTATGCAATTTTTAAAGTAATGTTTTTAAAAAATATTTAATAACATTTAAGACTGCTCATTATATCACGTTAATTTTAAAAAAGGAGTCATAACTTATAGACAATATGTCATCTACAGGGTTACACCAATTTTATTATCTATGTATATAATAAATACATAAACAATTTTTTCATTATATAAACATGAGTTTGTGTGTGCATATGCATGGATACAATTACTAAAAGTAAGTATAAACTAAATCAGTATTTGTTTTCTTGGAACAATGTAGAAGTATTTCCTTAATTTTTTTTCCTATTTCCAAATAATCTACTATGAGATTTAACTTCTTTTAACGTTAGAAAGGAGTAACATCGTAGAACTATTTTTATTACGAAGAATGAAACTGATGAGTTAACACCTTGTTTGGGGCTTTGCTTTTAATCGTTCCTGAGACCTCCAACGGTGACTGAGTGTGACACAGAAAATGAGACACAACCACATTCCCAGATGAGCATGATATCGGTCCAAACGATGTCACGAAAGGGACAGAACAATTGTCTTACTCCGATCGCGAATTACATTTAGAAACTGCTCTAAGCAAACCGTGCTCTGTATGATGCAAATGAATTTAACTGTAGACATTCTGGAAACATTTACAGGACAGAAAGAAGCACCTTATGAAGCCGTCCCTATTGCCAGCTTCTCCCAGAGGGGCAAGGTGAGAGCCACATGTCATCCAGCAACATCCCCTCGGTCAGGCAGCCAGCCCCATCCGACACCAACCACGGCCTTGGGTTGGTGTCCCGGGGGTGCTGTGACCAAGTGCCACACATCAGCTGGCATAAAACAGCATTTCATCACAGCTCTGGAGGCAAGAAGCCCAAGGTCAAGGTGTCATCAGGGCTCGTCCTTCTGGAAGCTCTGAAGAAGAATCTCTTCCTCGTCCCTCTCCGAGCTCCTGGTGGTTGCTGGCCACCCCTGGCCCCCGACTTCTGTCACCATTGTCATGTGGCATTCTATGTTCCAGCTGTCTGTGTCAACAAACATCCCTCTCCTCACCAGTCACTGCATTTAGAGACCCGGCCGATTCAGTGAGACCTCATCTGAACTTGGTTACACCAAGTGCAAAAACCCTATTCCGACAAAGGTCGCGTTCTGAGGTTCTGGTGGACGTGGCTTTGGAGGGGACACTCTCCAACCCAGCACAGACACGGACACCGGGGCTGTCTTGGAAGCTCGCTCTTGCAGCCATCGGCGTTGGGCGTTGTCGTTGCTGTCACCGTTACAGCTGTGGCCTACTTAATATGCATTCTCTCTCCTCTCGCCCCACGGTTCCCCTCTGCGATGCACGCTACCCTCGTGGCTTCAAGTGGCACTACTGAGATGATGAGCTAAAGCCCCTGCCTGTGCTTCTGATCTGTCACGTGAGCTTCACAACCTCCTTGGGATTTGCCTGATTAATATCTTGATGAGAGGTTTTGCAGACTCTCGAAAACAACATTTTCTAAATGGAATGTACCAAGCAATCCCCACGGACACACGACCACCGCCCCGATGCCTGTCTGACCCCGAACGACCATCGACTGTCTTTCCTTGCTTCTTCCCGTCTTGCTGTGGCCACTGTCCCGGTCCACGGCTGGGACCGATGTCCCTCTCCTCCCATTTTGTCTTCCCCAAATCTGGGCTATTTCCAGCCACGCCATTGGGGTTGTTTTTGTAAATATAATGCAAAGAATGTCACTCCTTTGGTATAAAATGTTCAGTAGCTTTCTGTTTCCAATTTTCAGCCTGGAATTTAAAAGCCCAGACTTGGACGAAGGTCACCTCCCCGTGATGTCATCGGTCCTTTGTCTTCCTTGATTCGTGTTGTTACTTCCGCATAAATTATCCTTCTTAATCCCAAGCATCTTTCAAATTCTCTCTCCAGTGCTGAATTCTTCAAAAAGCTATTCCTCACATTAAAAAAAAAAATTAATAAAAAGATTCATCCGCAGGCAGCCGCCTCTCCCATCCTCACCCTGAGAGTTGCTTTGCTCTGTGCCCTACGTACCGTCGACCTACATGGGGACGGAACGGTGCACAGCAGTGCCGGGGTCCCCGGCTGCAAGGTGAGATTCTAGAGAAAAGGGACAGATCCTTGGTCATCGTGCTCACCCCAGGGCCTGGCAGAGGACACGTCCTCCCTTACAGAAGTTTGATAAGTGCAGGATGAATACATGCTGAATAAATGATTTCTGCATCATTTTAGATTCTAAAGATACAGACATTGAAGGTGAATATTCCATTCGACATGGTTTTTTGCTGTCAAAATCACGTGAGATCATATTTATTTATCCCTTTCATTATAAGGAATGTGAAGGATCACCGTCTAGTTTCAAATGTGAACCGTCAACAGCACGGTGTGAAAAAGAAAAAGAGATAAGAGAAGGGTGATGGGGAGAGAGAGGAAGAAGGAGCAGGAGGGAGAGAGGGAGGGCAGGGGAGAGAGGAAGAGAGAGGGGGAAGGAGAGGGAGGGAGAGAGGGAGAGGGGAGAAAGGGAAATGGGGGGAAGGACAGAAAAGGGGGGACAGCGGGAGGGAGAAAGGCAGCTCACTCACTGTCCTGTAATAAGAGGAAGATATAGATTCTAAATATTGCTGGGTTTTTTTCATTATTGCTTCTGGAAAGACGCTCAGACCAGCTGAGCGTGGGTTGGGTCTCGTTCTGTCTGGTTACGCTTCTCCCCAGGGTGGTAGTTGGAGGGAGACGTGGTGGCAGTGGCAGGGGACAAGCGCCAGCATCCTGTCTCCCCAGAGGGCCCTGTCACACAGCCCTTTCTGTGTGCCACGTGGCGAGACGTGCTTTTTCATGCAGCCACCGAGGGCCTCGCGGGGACCCGGATTCAGGGTGCGTCAGACACTTGCCTGGAGCAGACCTGAGACTCTTATTCCAGTTTCCCTGTTATATTTGTCCCCAAACGTATTTTAGAAGAGCCAGAAGCCCCGGGCCAGACTCGGGCTGCCCGTCAGAGAGGGTTCTTCCCATCTGTGACCGTCATGAACGCCCTTGGCTCCAACATATGACACACTCGGCCTTCTCACGTGCTGAAGGCACGTTCAACTCTGTTGGCCGTGGAAGCATCGTCGGTTCGTCCATCCACCCTCTCGTGGAACGGACAGACTTAGAAAGCAGGTGTGTTTAGTGATGTCAAATGCCCAGACCAGTGCCCGGCACGTCACGAGAACGCAGTAAATGTTTGTCATTATCACCACGAAAATGTTCGAAGTGCAGTTTTAGTCATATGCTCGTTAAAAAGTGCTTGATGCAAACTTTTTTTCAGAAATATTGTACCAGTTAAAATGCCAACCATTTCAACCAGTGACGAATGAGAACAAATTCCTACAACCTGGCCCGCCCTGAGTATTAATGCTTTTTGAAATAGCTGCCCACCTGATATTGGAAAAAGGTGTTTTAATCCTTCATGTCTTTGAATACCAGTGGGGGGGGACTCTTATTTTCTATCGAAGGTTTATTAGTCAATCACGTCCCTTTTCGTGAGTTATTTGTGCTTGTCCTTTGGCGATTCTCGTGAGATTTCCCTCTGACCCTCTTTAAACCTGGGGAGAACACGCTAATGTGATGGGCAAGAGAAGAACCAGGGAATAAAGAGATGGTTCTTTCTTTAGGGACTTCTGCAGGAGGGAAGGTTGGATAGACGACAGGTAGATACACTGAGACTGTTGACAGTGGCCATTTATCGCGACTGCTATGTACCAGTTGTCATATATGTTATATACTTTGCAGCTGCCTTCAGAGCTGACACACAGGCTGTGAGCCGGACAGAGAAGTTTTAATTCTTGGGTCTACCACTCACCAGCTCTGTGCCCTTGGGCAATTTACTTGGCCACTCTGTGCTCAGTTTCCACACCTGGAGACGAAAATCTCACCTCCCTCGTAGGATTCTTATAAAAACGAGACGAGGCAATGCGTGCGATGGGCAATGATCTGTGCATTTCTTCTATCGGTTTATTAAACTCTCTGCTTTTGAGTAGATCTGTCTGTGAGTTTCATAATCCACTCTATCTGTATTGCTTTAAGTTCTCTGAGGCCATGAGATCAGGTGAAGAAGGGACTGGATTTTCCCATCTTCTTGACGAATTATTGCTTTTATCATTCACAAATTCCTTCTTTAACTTGCTTAATGATTTTTTTCTATAACTTTTTTCCTGACAGCTAATGTATCTTTAAGCCAACATCTTTCTTGCTTATCTTGTTTCTTTCTGCATTTTGAACTTCTTTCATCCATTCTGAGAATTTTCAACGCCCTCAGGTTTTAGGTACTTAGCGCTTTTAAACAGCATGGTTCTAGAACTTCTTTCATCCATTCGGAGAATTTTTATCTTTAGTAGATGAATTTAATCCACTTAAGTTATAAATTTACTGTGAGTATTTATCTTTTTTATTACTGTTATAAATGAGGGTTTCTCCTCCATTATAGTCTAATTTGTTTTTTTGTTGTGTTTGTTACTGTTGTCATTTGTTTTGGTTTTTTTGTAATATAAAGGCTATTGATTGTGCATAAAGTTTGTACCCTCCTATCCTGATGAATTATTTTATGGTTTAGATTAGTTTTACTATTGCCTTTCTGGGGTTTTCCAAGTATGCTGTCCTATAAGTACTATGTTCTCTCTGGATTCGTGGCAATGGCTCCTCATAACCTGCTTTAACATCCGTGCCTTGCCCCTGATCACGAAGGAAATACTTCTTGCCCCTCCATTAAGGGGCTGGCTTTTAGACAGAGGTCTTTATATATCATGATATTAAGTAAGTGTCCACCAATACCTATTTTCTTGACAGTTTTGAATTTTGTATGAACAAGTAGAACAAGTGTTGAATTTTGCCTAAACCTTTCTAAATATCTTGAAAAAAATCATATTTTTTTCTTAGACCTATTAGCATCGGGGCCATGCCTTGATGATTTTTATATTTCTTCAATGAGAACTGGTGGAAGCTTTATCAGTTCTACTGGATCAACAGGGATAAATTGTATTTTTCTAAGAAATCGTTCATTTCACCAAGGTTTTTAAATATATTTCCACAGAGGTGTCAAAATAATGTCTTAGGTTGTTTCAAAGTTTGTCTATATCAATAGTTTGTATATCTGTGTTTTCTCCCATTTTTCTTGATAAAATTGACCAGTGGGTTTTTCCCCTTTTTTTATAACCTTAAATTATTACTTTTATCTAGAATTTTACTGTTCTATACCTCATTCGTTTATTATTTTCTTATCGTGCTTTAGTTCTGTTCTCCTTACATTCTGCTGTTGTCCTACAGCCTTGTGCTCAGAGGTCAGCTTGGTCTCGGGCTTGCCTAGTGTATTAAACCAGACCTGTATTTTCTTTCATTTTATAGTCACAATGATTACTTTTAATCGGCCAGGGCTCAGATGTAATCAATTCAGTTTTCCCAGGAAAGCAATGGTCCCTTTCAATATATACAAATTTAAGGTTTTTCCATTTTTCCAGAAATTTTATATTAGTATATTAACTATTGGTTCTTTCCTCTTATTTTTTCTTTCTTCAATAACTCCAATTATATCTATTTTGGGCTATGTCTTTGTCTTCCATTTCAACTACTTTTTCTCTGACCATTTTTACTTTTATTTATGTAACTTTTATGTTCTCAATTGTTGTTCTTCCTTTAAAGTTTATTATTAAATTTTTATTCAGTTGATTCGCTCTAACACCTCATAATTGTCTCTTCCACACACACGTTTATATTATACACACACATACATGGATCATATTAATATGTTATATTATAATACATGCATATATTATATACATATTTATATACACACCTAGATGTTATAAGTTCAGTTTATATGCTCAAATTAGATATGTATATATATCCAGATTTTTAAATATTTTTTAACGAAATCTGTTTCTTTGTTTCTTCGTTATTGTCTTTCTTCTTTCCCTACCTTTACACACCTCGGAGAGGCCCCACTCCTTATGGATCTCACCCCCCTCAGGAAGCGGTGTTCCCTCTGAGCTACGCAGCCAGCACTGCCGGCTTCCCATTCCTGCCCCGTAGCCAGCCTCGGCCCCATGTTCAGCAGTGTAGACTCAGCGTTCAACTTTCTCTTTCTGAGAGTGATTTTGTCTGTATTTCATTTTAGTTTCTCATTCTTCTCTTCTATTTTTCTCGGAGTCTCTGAAGCCTGTCTTCCCTTGCTTTCCACACGTAATGCTTTGCAGTGGTGATGGAATCACTTTTTAAATTCACCGTTTACTCTTTTACTTGCAGGTAATTTCATGTTTTGAATTCTCCAGCTCCAGGCAATTGGGATGCTGGGGCTGGAGTGTGACTTTACTCACACTCTTTATGACTGTGTGGTTTCTCCGGGAAGATGCAGGGAAAGATTCTGGTTCAGTTCATTACCTCATCCCTCTAACTTTAGAGCTCACCTGTCCCATCATCAATTACTCCTGAAGAAGAGGCATTTTCATTCTCATTCCTTTGTAGACATTCTACATTTTCTCTCTGGCAGATGTTTAGACGTTTATCTTCATATTTGAGAGCCCATCATTTTCCTATAACATGCCTATGAGTAAATTTGTTTTTATTTGTTATGATTGAGACTTGAACTTTTTCATACATCTGATTCATGTCTTTTTTTTGAATTCCAAAAAATTTTCTTCCCCATTATTTTATGACTTCTTTCTGTTACCCATCTTTAATATATGTTGCAACTTCAATTTCTATCCCATTGTCTGTTTTTCTTTCTTGCTAGCAACAAAATCTGAATTTTTATTTTTGTACACTGGAGACATGGCCATGTCAGTAAATTCGGGCCAATGAACAGAGAACTTGGAAAATTATTTCATTTTTTTATCAGTTATACTAATTAATTGTGAGAAGTTAATGCAGATGAATTAAATGGTACTTATTTTTATGTTACAGATGATGATTGATATAGAAGATAGATAGATGATAGATAAACAGATAGCTAGATAAACAGACAGATGATAGATAGATGATAGATAGATAGATAGATGATAGATAGATAGATAGATAGATAGATAGATAGATAGATAGATGATAGATAGATATAAAGATAGATTAAGATGATAATCTCAAATATCAGTAGTAGGCATTCCAGCAACATCTCTTCAAATTGTACCACATATCACCTTTAATATTATGTGTGAAACAACTAACTGTGGTAACATTAATTAACATCATAATCTAGATCACAATGTCATGCAAAATTAAGGAAACAGCTTTATATCCGGAGAGCAGATCTCACATTACACCTCAGCTCCACAATCCACTGCTTGTACAACCTTAACGAATTCAACTAAATTCTCTTCCTTAGTTTCTTCAGTTGTTAAATAAAGAGTTCTCTAACAATAAATAATAAAGGTGTTTTTGTCGTTCCTTTTAATCTGTAGTACCGCATTGGGCAAAATCTAACAATGGTTCTGAATGATTCTTTGTCTCCTTCAGTTCATCAAACTTTCACGACTCCTACATCCGGGGCACGCAAACATAAGGAAACAGTAGCGCCCTGAGAGTTTCGACACCATCATACCTCATAATGCAACACACCCATTTCACTGATGAGGAAAATGAGTTTGTGCCAGAAAAAAAAAAAAACTGCAATGAGCCGAGGTGTCCTTGTTTCCTTTCCCAGCGTTTTTTTCATTAACCCCAGTCACACTGGCTCAGAACATGTCCTCACCTTAAAGGCCTCGTATTTTAAAGTGGTTTTTCCACGTTTGCTCTATTTTGAATATCACATAGGTTTTGTTCTCCAGTTATCCTCTTTTGCTTCATGAAGTGAATCTAGGCCACATCTATAAATGCTTAACTTACAGAATCAAATATATATTAACGATCCTATATATAGTATGTGTTATTTATATATAGTCACAAAATTAAAAAGTTTCATTCTCATCAGCCATAGGTGCTTCTATAATTAGCTTCAAGGAAAGACAAGAACCAACAAATTTTTATTAAGATTTGAGACTGACTACGTTCATTATCTTATTTTATTATATCAAATTCAGGGTTGCTGCTAAACTTGTGACATCATCATCATTCTGGAACGGTCCCCACCGCCACCACAGTCTTCAAGACAGGCTGTGACGTAGGCAAGGGGATGAATTGGAGATCAAACAAGGGCATCTTATTCTTGTCTGCCAGAACATTCAAGTCGCTGTGTTCTTCCTCTTCTTATTTTAGAATCTCTTGCACAGTTCTTCTCTCGTTTCTAACGGACACGTTACAAATGGAAAATTAGTGGGCAGCCGACAAGGGCTTGGTAATTATGTGACTGCTAGACAGTACGACCGGAAGCCTATAATTTAAGCAATCACTGACAAAGTGTTCTAATTCACAGAGGGCAGAAAAAGAGAGTGCATTTGTGCTGACGCGAAGTGTTGCAGTCCTCATCTGCCGTTATCCGCAGACAACACTTTTTCTGTTGCAAATGCATCTCGATTGTTAAAATATATGCCAGTGTATCTGGCTGAGAATTAGTCCTTGGTGAAAAATGAGAACGCAGAGAGAGCAAAATGTGACTATCTTATAAGATAATTATAATATCGTAACCCAACTTCCCGTGAATCCAAGATTATTCGGACCAGGAATGGTCCTGTAAAGTTGTTTATTTCAACTTTGGTAAGCACTATACCTGCTTCATTCAAGTGGAGAGAACTTGTTTCTGACCTCTGCTGTGAAACGTTCCTTTTATTCTCAATTCTAGAGCAGGAAGAGCATTTAACAAAAATGCCAGGGAATTGACTTAAACTGACGCGGACTCCCGGAGGCCAGGTCAGCAGATTGCAACACAGAATGTCAAAATATTCGTGTGTAATAATGAGAAAACAGACAGATTCCCATGAGCAGCACGCCGATGCCAGGCCTCGGAGAGCCCCCTGACCCAGAAGCAGGCCCAGGTGTCAACAAACACCACCAACAACAAACAAACATTTCTGAAGATGATAAATACATTTCAGTACGTATCCCTAAAGGGCCGTTCTAAGAATGCTTGTGAAAATGTCGCCTGATAAAAAGAGAAACTATTTAACGTCATGCCTAGCCATGCATCTGGCTTATATTCAAAAAGAAATTACCTGGAAATCACGTAAAAAAAAGATTGTTTAGAAAATTGCATGGACTTTCAAAAATTCAAACAAAAAAATATGATTTCTTTTTGTATTTTTCCATCTCCTTCTCCCCCCAACGCCATGTAGAATATTATAGTTTTGAACATTTGACAGACAATCGCAATGATCCACTTCCCCTTCCATTTGTGTATTCTTGGTGTCTTACTGCAATGTCACCCTTAGAGAGTCCCGAGCTACCGAGAAGGAAAATGCAAGGTCACTTACAGAGCAGAAATGATTGCCCCAGAAGAGCAGCAAGAGCGCAGCACAGACTGAACTGTGCTTTAGCGAATAACCCATCCTCGCTGATTGGCCGCACGGATTCTGCGGACGCCGGAAGCGGAAGTCTTCATTGTCGGCCATCGCTAGGATGGAACCGGCTGGCTCAGGACCTGCAACGTGCCATTGAAGGTTCGTGGCTTCCATGGAGACGCCACATGTGCTTGCGTCCTTGCTCGGGGACACACGGATGGATGCGGTCACCAGGCTCAGGCTCCAGCGCTAGCTCCTCGCCCACCGGATGCAAAGGATGCTCTCAGCAGCATCTGTGTGGTCGCCCCCCGCCACAGTGCCTTGCTGTTATCACTGGTCCACAAAGCAGGTCCCAGGACAGCGAGCATAAAATTATCTTCATTCTCATGAACTTTTCCAGTATGAACTTGAGAAAAAGTCTCATCAAGTTTCAGAAAAAAAAAAAAAGGCTGTTAAGATTTATGTGGAAGTTCTGCCAAATCAACAGATTTTGCTATTTTCAGAGTCAGAGTCAACAGCTTTATATTTCCAACTTTGTTTTGTGTCCTTGGGTACAAGAGGGATGAACTCAGACGCAGCAGATGACGATGGAAGCAACAGAAGGAGGCGTGTTCACAGGTATGAAAGGCGGGGGTCGGGGATCCTGGCTGTTTAAGGAGGGGCGATTTTAAGGGCGGTGTGAGACTATTTTACCAGCTAATATTTACTCAATAGTTACTATGTGCCCGGCACTGTTCTAAGCGCTTTGCACACAATGATTTGTTTAATCCTCACAACAATTGTGGACGGATAGATGATAGATGATAGATGATGATGATGATGATGATAGATTGACAGACAGATCATTAGATAGATAGATAGATAGATAGATAGATAGATAGATAGATAGATGATAGATAGATAGATAGATAGATAGATAGATAGATATCTGATAGACACATGATAGGTAGATAGAGAGATAGATAAATAGATAATAGATGATAATGATGATGATGATGATAGATAGATAGATAGAGAGAGAGAGAGAGAGAGAGATTTAGACAGAAGATTGATAGATATAGATAGAGAAATGGATGGATGGATGGATGGTTGGATAGATGGATAGATGACAGACACATGATAGATAGGATAGACAGACAGATAGATAATGATGATGAGGAGGAGGAAGATAGATAGATAGATAGATAGATAGATAGATAGATAGATAGATAATAAATGGATAGATAGATAGACAGACATCCACTTTCTGGATGAGGAAACTGACTTACATAGAAGTCAGGTCACTCACTGGGGACCCAGCCCTGAGCAGAGCCGGCTTTCGGACACAGAGCATGTGGCCCCAGAGCTGGAGCTGGTACCCAGCCCTCTGAGCTTCTCAGCAGATGCGCGAGAGCAGTCTAGGACAGGATGACGCGAGCTGCATCCTTAACCAGCATTGACGGTGTGTGAGCTTGTCAGTGCGCTTGCCTGGGCGAGCTGAGGGGAGGAGAGACATTTCCGACAGAAGGGGTTAATGCGCTTACAGGCGGTGTCGTGTGCTCAAAGCACAGGCCCAGCTCTCGGCACACAGGCCAATCGGCGCAGCCCTGTCCACACCCTCGGCTGGCCCTGTGGCCAGGAGGGCAGTGCAGAGACAGGCCCTCGAGCACCATGCCCAGGCCAGCCTCTGCGGGTTCAGGACGCTCGTGCTTCAGCGAGACCAGCATCTGGGAGGAGACAGCTCTGCCCTTCTCACGCCAGAGAGCAGCACCGTGTGCGAGAAACGCTGCTTCTCTTCAGAGTTCTAAGGGGAGGTGGTCCTCCACACACTCCTTAAACGTTCTGCATGGGATGGGCGCCATCTAAACAGTTAGCCCAACAGTCAAAATCCTACTGACCCCAGCGGACAAATCCAGGTTTTCTGTAGACAGCTGCTCTATTCAGGCTAGCCTGAATATCCTCAGCTAAAATCTTTCCTACTTAAGGATTTAACGAGCACCAGCCACGGGCGAACGTAAGCTGCTTTGCAATTCAGAAAACTGGTCCAAGTGTTCTCATCACTGCTTCCGGAATCCACATTCCTCGGGTTTAGAGGGGTCCTAATTAGCCGACGTTAATAACATTTACACAAATCTGCACCGCTGGGTAAGCCTCTTCCAGCCTGAGGACGGAGCATAATCTTACATAATCACTAATCTCCGTCTACGGAGGGACTCCATCTCATTAGACGCAATTGCCCTAGATTGGTGACATGGCAGAAGCCCGCACTGTGCCAGGACTCCAGCCAGGGCCAAAACCAGTCAGACCGGTGAAAAGGCGCTTTGGGAAGACAGCAGAAAAGACAGCTCCTGCGATTGTCACCCAGACTCAGCCCCACGAGGCAGAGCACCTGCCCAGGGGCATGATTGGAGCAAACGCTCCAGACAACTCCATCCCAGACTCCTCTGGGCCGCACCTGCTCGCGCCTCCACGCATTTGCTCTGATATCCGTCCTAACCCAGACGCAGGGGCTGTGACCACCGTACAGGGGTGGGGTGTCCTCACTAGGCATCCAATCCCCTGCACCGTCTCTGAATAGCCGTCCCGGTCCACGCCCCCAGCTGAGAGAGGTAAATCTATCATTCTACTAAGCCTCGCGTGTCGTCTTCAGTAGCATCCTGGGTCACAGACAGAGAGGCCCAAGTTGGCAAAGTCTGTTTTATTTCATCGTAAGTATGACGAGGCATCTTTGGTGCCCTCCATAGTCAGAGGATTAGAAGGATCTTCAACCCAGTTTCTCCCAGCCCCTGTCCCGATAGCTTCACAGGGACCCTGGTGACCCCGCCTCCCCCTGAACTAGGGTTGGTCCACGTGACCAATGGAACGTGGCAGAAGTGATGGTGTGTCACTTCCGAGATGACAGCATAAGTGCCACCGTGTGTCCCATCTTGAGCATCTTCGGTTTGTTTGTGTGCTTCTTCTGCTGTTGCTAGGCTGTGCCATATGATCGTTCTAATTATAAAACCAATCTAGGTCATATATTCAAAACCTTGCCCTCCTAGTTCACCAGAATTTTCGTTCTGTCACAGAAGAGATCAGATTGATGTGACAAGGCTTATTTTTCACAAAAGCTATAAAAATTTTTCAGAGCCTTGTCAATTTAACACTGATGTTTACAGACACAGCGTTTTACCAAATTTTCATCATTATGAGTCTATAAAATCTAAGATACCAAAAGGCATAACAAGGATGATGCTTTATTGAGTGACCACGTGATTTGTTTTCAATTTTAGGTCTAGGCTAGAAACAAGAATTTATATATTATCATAAGACGGGGCTTTCTTCTCAAAGTGTGATGGCTTCCAACAGAATCATATTCTGAAGCCACATTCAGCAGACGGGTGTATATTGTGTGAGAAAGAGATTTTATCTGGGGGTGGGAGACAATTATCATTTTCATAAGTTGTGAAACTATCAAGTTTGCAAACCAGTACCCCAGGTGCTGTCATAGAAGAAAGTACATTTTCTGCATATTCTCACATTATCCACATTTTTAAATACATTGAGTAGAGAAAGTCATGGGAGATTGCTATTTTAAATTTCCAGACCACCCGAGAAGGAACCAGGGTCTCACGCTGTTCTTGGGTGCAGAGCCCGTCTGTATGTCATTCACCAGAACATTCCCCACAGCTCCTAACAGAGCTCCCTGTACGTAGCATCTTCAAGACGCAAGTGACGATCGAGTGTGTGAGCCCGTACGGTTGAGCATGATGACATATTTTTCTCGCTCAAGTCCTGCCCTATTACTCTCAGGAATATCATAAGACTGATTAAACAGTTAAATGCAAAGACTCCCCGAAGGAAGAAATGCTCTCTCTCCGGAAATATCACAAAGGTCTGTCATCCCACCTGCCACCTGGAGAGGCAACTGTCAAATATCCCACCTCATCTCAGATCTAACGCAACGACTGTATGCTGTGACACTGGGATGTGACAATGTCCTCTTTCTCCCCAGATGAGAATCAAGAGCTAACGCTGAGTGTGTAATGATGGTGAGCTTTGTTCAAATTCCAACCCAAGCCCGGTGTCCCGTTTCTCCTTCATAAATGACAAACACATGAAATGCGAGATGGAAGATGGGAACGGGCTTTGTTTCACTGTAGCCAATTTCAACCTACTTGACTTCCTTAAAGGAAAAAAAAAGAGCAACAGGATGTATTGGGGGACCCTCTAATTTCCTTGTGGATTACCGGTTTGGTCTCCAGAACCTCCATCTTTAATTAGCGATGATTAGATTACCTCAGCATCTGTTAACTATTTAACAGCCACTAAACATCGCACTGTCTGGTGTACGAAGCAGGTGTCCAGACGCCTGCATCTCACGGTCTCCTTCATTCTGTGCTCCCCCCGAAGTTGGCTCATCCCCACGCCCTTACGGAAACACACATGCGAAAGAACTCTGGGTTGTTTCTTCCTATTTTGGGACTTTCTTATCTTCGAGTCCCAGGTGGTGCCACATCACCAAATCTTTGCTGTGTTTCAGAAACCCACTGGGTCACTGGCATGAGAATCACTTCCGTGAAGCTGGTGGGGAAATGATTTACAAAAAGGTAATGCATTTAATGCACAAATTAGGAAGCCAGCAGGTATTATATCCTTACGACGGCTAAGAAATGAAAAATCAGTGCATTCGCAGAGAGAGTTGGACGTGGATGGGAAGGATACGTCTCGTGACTTTTTTTACAGTGTAAAGGACCCTATATTTTTGAACCTATTGCAAACTAGCTGCGAATTTTGGGAAAATCATTTCACGGATCCAAACGCACGTCACGTCTTTAAATACCGTCCCCATTTTTGCAGCGAGGGACATGGACTAGGTGAGGGGCCCAGTTCATTTTCTCTCTACGTGAGTGTGGTTCGCACAGCACCTGTGGAGGGGTCTGGTAGCTGACAACGACCAACTGATCATCCACCTCTGCCCTTTTATACACGGAAAGAAAGTAGCAAATCCCTTTTCTTCTCATTTTCAAGCAGCCCCCACCCCATGCTGGTCCAGCTCCCTAGGACCCACCATATTGGCTCAGAGAGCAGCCTTGCCCGCCCACTGTGACATCATCAACGTCATAATAGCTCTCCCCAGACCCGTGTGGAACACCCACGAAGCATCCGTGGGGCTGCTCCAAGCAGCGCATCAAAAATCCCATTTATGCAAATGAGCGGCCCGTGGATGGACAAGACGCTTTGTCTCAAGGTCTCCCCATGCGTGTCCGGGGAGATGAGATGCATCGTCATAGCCCCAGCTGCCCGCATGGGCAGCTCCTGTGCCTTCGTGAAGCTCCACGCACGGGTGAGTGATGGGGGACCCGCAGCGAACCGAGCAAGGTCACGTTCGCGGCAACCTGGACCTGTCAAGGCGTGTGCCGTGCCCAGCACCAAGCAACGCGGGCGGGTCTCAGCCCTGCTTTGTCTGCAGTCTTAGACTTGGGGGTGATCGCAAGAACACGGTGCCTCGCTCTGCTGTACCGACCTCACGCAGAGGCAGCATCACCGGCATCAGTCTGGGGAACCTCCCGGATAAAAACACTCACGTGAACAGGACGCTGGGCACCACGTGGCTGGTAACATACGAGAACTTCTTTTCCCGAGCTGCTGATTGGATTCAGATTCGAGCTCTGCACACAAGACCTCCTGGCCCAGAGTCTTTGGGACAGGACCCAGAGCCAGCTCAGAGCGGGTGTCATGGTCCGCAGGTCTGCGGAGCCGAGCCTTGGACAGGAGAGAGTGCGAGTCCCCGAGATGCTGTTTGATTTGCCCAGTGTCGCTGGTCAGGAAGCCGAGGAGAAGCTACAGCCCAGGTCTCCCAGTTCCCAAACGAGCAGCTCTTCTTACTGCTCTTAGCAAACAGGGAGTTCAAGGTCATGCAGACCATCCTCTCTTGTCTAGATATTCTAAAATCTATTCCTAGAGCGAGAAAACCCAGCAAAATACGATACCAACGTTAAATGTGAACACGGTAGAATTACTTACATCGTTCCCTGTTCTTTTCGTGACATCAGTTTATTTTGATTATCTTTAAAATGACGAACTCTGTGAAAATTATTGCACTTCTAGGGGTCCCGGGAAGTAAGCATCTCTTCCCCACGCAAGAGCTGAGACAATTGAGAAAAAAGCAAACAAATATGGTGCGAGCAAAAAAGACAATAAGTTGGAAATCCAACGTAATATCCTTGAATGATAAACAGATATTAAAGAATTTCAGGCGATAAGGTTACTAAGATTAATTCACAGACCGAGGAGGTGAGCCCACTCCGCCAAGGGCGATGAGGGGCTGGCATCCTCTCCCAGTGTTTGTGGTGGCAGCTGAGGTTCTCACGTAAGATGCCAGAAGTGACTTAGAGGCGCAAAGGAGAGCCCGCACCCAGCAGCCACCTCCCTCCGGGGGACAGGGAAGGGGCAGCTGTGCTGTCCAGCCTGACTTTTGCTTTTTACTAATTCAAAGGAAATGGGGGATACAGAGAGGGGACAGGAGTGGTTCTGGAATAAAGCACGCTCCACGAAGAAGGAATCTTGGGGGATGGAGGAAGCATTCTTTTGTAAAAAAAATACATTATCATCATCATCATCATCATCATCATCACCATCATATTCATCATCATCTCAGTAGCTACTGTGAAGCTATTACTGGGGATTCCATCTGAAACATTACATAGAACACAATTTTTTAATCAGATTCCTGAGTGGTACCTGACACTGGCCCAGATCCATTGTGAGGACTCGCTCATGGAATGCATACAAGCCTCATAGCTCTCTTTGTCTCTGTCTCCTCACATCCCCTCTCCTCTTCCTGCTTCTTTCTTCCTTCTCCTGCTGCTCTCCTCCCTTCTCCTTGCCCTCCCCCTCTCCTCCTCACTCTTTTTCCTAGTTTCCACCATCATCACATCCCTTAATGGTCTCACGTATCAGTATCACCCCTCCCTGGGAAGCCCCCTGGAATGCCTTTAGTAAGCAGGTAAAATACTAAATAAATAAATACCTGATTTATCTCCTACAGCAGCTCTGCCCTGACAAATGGTATGTGACAGAGGCATGTTCCTCACACCACAGTGCATTTCAGCTTAAGAGTTCTGGTTTCTGTCAAAATCAAAACAAAACACTCTGGAACTGTTATTTGACAAAAATCAGTCACTGTTCTCTCTCCACTTTCAGGGCGCACGAGTCACAGATATATCCCTCAGTTCAAATACCTGCGAGATGTTCGCACCTGTGTGTAGATAACATATCCCCACTGAGGGGACAGCTTCCCTTCCAAATCTCTCACCCACAAAATTCCCTTTCCAATGGCTGTGAGAACATCCCAGCCAGGCAACCCCCAAAACTGTGGACATCATCCGCTTGTCACTCATCACCACTGAAACGGTGTGTTTTTGTAAATAAAGTTTATTTAAAAAATTATATACCTGGACACAACTTCTTGGACAGCCACACGAGCAAGGAGCCCCTCTCCAGTAAAGCAAGCATCCTAGTGAAAATTCTCTTTAAAAAAAAAATTATTCAACGTCTCTGGAAATCATCCTAAGCAATATAGCCAACGAATAAACATTGAGTCAAGACAATCTAGGACACGTCAGTAAGAACAAGAAGAGTCTGCAGCATCTGAAACAGTATCTCCCTTCCCTTCTCCTTTCCTTATCCCAGAGGGACACAGCTGCATGCTGGGTGGGAAGAGGGATGAACGCCCAGCTTCCCCTCCGCCTCGCTCCCGTGGGTGGCCCCGGCATCTCCCCAGCAGAGAGAGCCCCAGACCCCTGTCACAGAAGCTTCATTCCAGGCAAGGTTGCAGAGGTATCTGGGGTCCATACCATCCCCAGAACAGAAGCTTTGTCATATGCATGGCACATAGAAAATATCAGGGCCTCCACTCCCGTCACCCCACCCCACTGCCCTTCTTTTAAAGCGGGGTGTCCAGAGAAGGGGCACACTGTCCTGGCCCAGCTCCAGAGCAGAGCTATAGAGATTATGCCCAGCAGAAGAGAACGCCATTAAAACATGGCTCCGAAGCTCCCCCTAAGTGAACTAACTTTATTTGGAACAAAGCATGATGAAGTTCGACCTCAATGGTGCTCTTGAAAATAATGGAGATTGTGATGATCATCAAATAACGGGAGGCTAGTAATTCTGTGAGAACAACAAGCGAGGCCATACACCGGCAAGAAGCTTACAACAGAGAACCATGGAAAAAGGAAGCTAGGAGGAGCCCTCCTGGGTCAGAGCAAACCTCAAAGGCTGAGTTCCAAGACTACAGCTGCACAGAAGCCCGAGTTTTAATTGCCTCGGGCTATGGCATAATTTATGCTCCAGGGCACTGTTGAAAATATTATAACAAATCACCCAGCATTGAGTCCAGGCTAACATCTGAATGTGATCTGAACAGTCAGATAGCTTGACAGAGAGATAAGGGAAAGCGACAGCCAAGGAGAGCTCTGCTAAAGTTACTGTCATTCAGTGTCCCCAAGGCCATCCTCTCCGTGAAGCAACATCAAGGCTGCACACTGCGGGGGGAAGAGACTTCACTGAAGTAGCCCAGCCAAGTCACCAGACACACAGACAAGCAGACAGTAGAAATGGCGATTCTGGGGGCGGTGAGATGATCAAAATTCTAATATCAAGAGCTACAGTATCTTATGTGAACGTCCAGTTCTCAACAACAGCAAAAGTTACAGGACAAAGAATCAGGAAAGTGTGACCTATTTATCAAACAAATAAAAAAAAAAAGTCAAACAAAACTGCCTCTGAGAGAGCTCAGATATCAGAGTTAGCAGACAAGGCTTCAAAGCAGCAATTAAAATTCATTCAAAGACCTAAGGAAATCATGCTTACAAGGGTAATGGGAAGAATAATGAAATGTCTCATCAAGTAGAAAATAGAAATAAAGAGATAGAAATTATAAAAAGAACGAAGTGGAAATCTTGAAGTTAAAAAGTTAAACAAATTAAATTAAAAATTTACTAGAAAGGCTAAACTGTAAATTTGACAGAAATAAACAGATCTCAGAGAAATGTTGGCCTCCGCTAAGTGGTTCAATACCCACATAATGGAGAGAAGAGAAAGAAAAGAATAGAAAAAAAATTTAAACAAATAATTTCTAAAACCTGCCCAAAATGAAAGATCTACACATTTAAGAAGCTCAATGAGCTTCCAGTAGGATAAATACAAACAGATTCAGACTGAGACAAACGATAATAAAAACTGTCGAAATCTGAGGACAAAAAGAAGATCTTGAAAGTACAAGAGAAAAATAACTTATATGCAAGAGAACCCCAAAAAGGTTAACATCTAAGAGTTCATCAAACACGATGGAAGTTTGAAGGCGGTGAGATGAAATAATCCAAGTACTAAAAGAAAATAAACACCAACCAAGACTCCTGTACCCAGCAAAAAGACATTCAGAAATGAAGGCAAAATAAAAACATTCTCAGATAAACAAAAATTAGGAAAATTCATCAGTAGTGGTCTGGATGTCCATGACTTACCAAAGGAAGTGCTTTGAGCTGAAAGCAAGTAGCCCGAGGCAATAGAATTATATTTCTGTTAAAAAATCACCAATAAATGTAATTATATAATTATAAAAGGCAATATAAATACATATATTGTTTCCTATCCTCCCTTAACTAATTTAAAAAGCAATCACACCATGAAAACATCCAGAAGAATCTTAAATGCATATTGCTAAGTGAAGAAACCAAATCTGAAAAGGCTACAAAATTTATGACTATATGACTTCCTGGAAAAGACAAAACTAGAGAGACAATCAAAAGTAGTTGCCAGGAGCTGAGGAGAAGAGGAGGGATACATAGGTGGAGAAAAGGGGATTTTTAGAGCAGTGAAAATACTCTACTTGATACTATAATTGTCCAAACCCTTAATGAACAACACCCAGACTAAACCCTAACAGGCACCGTGGACTTCGGGTGGTTGTGCAGGTTTGCCAGGGTAACAAGTGGACCACTCCTGAGGATGGACCACTCCTGAGGGGCGTGTTGACAGTGGAGAAGTTTATGCATGCATGGGGACAGGGGCAACATGGGGAATCTTTGTACCTTCTCTTCGATTTTGCTGTGAATCAAAAGTGGCATAAGTGGTTTTTTCTTTAAAAGATAACATACATTGCATTCGTAGTCAGATAATTTTTGAGCAGTCTGCCTGTGCAATTCGATAAGAAAAGGACAGTCTTTCCGACAAATGGTGTTAAGGCATCTGGATCTCCAGGTGCAGAAGCGTGAGTCACAGACCTCAATGTCACCCTCACACCCCGGGCGGCTGGGAAATGGTGCAGCCACTTAGGAACACAGTTGGGAATTTCTGCAAAACATCAAACACACTGTTACCTCATAACCCAACAATTCACCCCACGTATATACCCAGGAGAAACAAACATTCGTCCACACAAAACAGAATTGACACGGCTCTCCACTCATAACATCCAAAGAGTGGAAACTACTTAAAAGTACATCGACCGATGAAGGGGACAATCCAATATGGATTGAAATATTATTTGGTGATAAAAGGGGCAAAGCGTTGACACGGGTCACAGCCGGGATCATCCTGGAGAACGTTACGCAAACTAAAAGAAGCCCGTTAGAAAAGATTGCCTACGGTAGGATGTCATTAAGTGGCGTGTCCAGGATAAGCGCGTCCACGGGGAGAGAAGGCAGAGTGTAAGGGTTCCGGGGCTGACCGCTCATGGGTACAAACCGGGGGGGGGGGACCGATGGAAATACACTAAAATTAGAATGAGATGATGATCACACAACTCTGACTATACTTAAAAAAATGTTGACTTGTGCACTTTAATTCGAGTGAATTGCACAGTCTGTGACTCATATCTCGATAAAGCTGCTTGGAAAAGTTTCATATGTTACTTATTTTTAAGTTTCCCCAAATTGAGACTCTATAAAAATAAAAGTGATAGATGCATTGCTTTCTATATTTTATATTATGTTATATTTCATGTAACACCTCATGTTATATGTTATTCTAGCCTTTCCTTCAAAAAGATAGAAAGATAAACAGACACAGGGACAGACAGACACAGCAATGGAGACAGAATTGTAGGCATAGGGTTGTGTACATTTCTATGCAGATATGGAAATAAAACTTTAATAATTTCACTTGCTCTTTACCATGAGATGGCTGCAAACGTCGCCCCGATTTTGGCACGGGTGCCTTATGAAACTGTCTGGGTTCTGCCCATTCTCGTGTAGAACCCAGTGCATCTTTTGATTAATTGAAGGGTTTTACACACATGTGCAAAAGCACTGGCGAACCAAAACAATTTTGTCGCAAATTTAGTAAGGAAAAAAGCAGGCGATGTTAACCCACAGTGGGCAGCTTCAAAAGCAAGTGAGACCTTAAACATTCCTTTTGACCCCAAATTTCTTCTCTCTGGTGCCCTATAAGGAAAAAAAAAAGTTTGAGGAAAAGGCATGGAAATATGGAAGGAATTTCTTTCTTAATCCTTCCTGGAGGTTCTTCCATCTTTTCCCCATTTTTAGATTTTTGTCCTCAATAACTTACAGTTTATAATCCGTTCATTCTGAAATGCAGCTGCCCTGTTTCTTTGCAATCCCAGTGACATTGACATCTGGATGGTAGATTCTTGTCCTGAGTCTGACTTATCATTATTATTCTTTATACACCATTATTATGCCAGCAACATTCGGTATTCACCATTACCTTCCATATCCTGGGCCCAGTATGAATCAATTTTTGCGGGATAAATGAGTGACTTTTTAATATGTGTCTCAGACACTACATCTAAAGAAATCAAGTCCGAATCTGCAACAAAAAAAAAATAGCTGAGGGGGAGGAGGGCTTTGCCAACGCTGCAGGTGCTTGAGTAAGCACATCCGATAGAAAATTCTCTTAGAGTCCTCCTAAAAACGCTTCTGTAAGAGATGGAGCGTTTGTTCTTGGGACCGGGTCAGTTTTCAGTTCAAGTAATTATATTTTGCAGGCCTGGTAGCCTCGGTGCCATTTCCATTTTAGAATTCACTCCTGGCATCTTCACCTTGAAGACAATGCTTGACGGAGTGTCGTGGGGAGCTGCTGACACCCGCTGGCTCTTCGCGTGCTTGCTTGGCGTGGCGGGGCTCCGGCCCGCAGCCAGCAAGCGACGGGCAGAGTCAAGACTAGTTTTGCGAGTTCTACAAATGGGAACTCTTCTGAACAGAAAATACTCTGTTCTGTGCCTTAATCGTTCATTCGGTGTTCCCGTATCTGTGTGCGTGTAGCTTGCTGTCTTACAGGAGATTAGACAATAGTTTGGGAAAACAATATACTAATCGATAGAGATTCCAGCTTGGCCTCGACTATCCTAAAATCCTAACTCACACGGATGTTTCATTTTTCCAAACTGACTGGACCTTGTGCGGAGATAAATGAAGACACACAGTGTCGCCACCCAGAAGCTGGTGATCCTGATGAAGGACCTCGGGGAACCATAGCTGTGAGCAACTGTGACCTCTGATACCCCGCATGTCAACAGGTTTGGGGGGGGTAGGGGGGAACAGCCTGTCAGCACAGCTGCCTCTCAGATGGGGATGCTGACAGTGCTGCTGTGATTACTTTTTGTTGTTCCAATTCTGCATCTTATTAGTTCTGATAGGAAAGGCTGGTCATGTGACTCTAATGTATTCCCATTTCTCCCATCAGAAGAAAATCCCAGCCTGGTTCGGCGAGGCTAGAATCCAACAGCGTTCGGTGCAAATGATCTACCACCTAACCCCTTATCCTGTCATTTCGCGTATTTTCAGAAGCCAGTCGAGTCTGTCATGACAAGTAACGCATGATCGGCAGACAGTAGAAGTCAGGAGAATGGGGACACCTTACAAAATAAAAGCTCCTTGGGCACATGTGCCTGCCAGGCTCTCAGAGCAGGACACGGATGCCTGGATGGGTGTCCTGACACCGGAGAAGCACGCCCACGAGCGATGATGAATGGGAAGGTGAGGAAAAAGCCACTTATCTCCACGTACACTAGAAAGCACTTGACAACTGTTCTTACAGCCTCTGTGTGCGTTCAGATAAGGAGGGCAGGAGGGCCGTCCAGCGGGGGCTGGATCGGAGAGTCGAGATACCGCCAATACACGTGGGAATAGACGTGTGTGACAGATGGCAGCGCTGACAAGGGAGAGGCCATTCTAGAAGGATCTGGAACGAGATTGGGAGAAACGTTTGTGGATGTTCTTATGAACTGTTACTGTTAATGGCCCAGACTGGTCATTAACCAGTCAGAATGGAAACCAACTAGAGTGGTCAATTGCCTTCAAAACTGGCAAGGGTGTGTCCATCACGGGGTAGAGGAGAAGTTACTGGAAAACGAAACAGAAAAGTTAAAGCAAGAGGTGCACGAGATGTTACAGTGAATTATCATTCTACTCAGTGGCCTGCAGATAATGGACAAAGCGGTGTCACTGACATTATTTATCAAATCGAACACAGAAAATAATGTACGTATCTCCCGGGTGACAACATCGATGCTGCCCATCAGAACATCTGTTCTCTCCTTTGCCGGGAAAATGCGACGTCACTGCTGTAAACATCAGCTCCTGCACCTGTAAAGTGAGAATGACGGTGTCACAGATCGCGGTGGTGGCCAAGACCCCGGTCCCCGTCCTTCCGGGCGCACAGCTGGTGTCTGTGCCTCACCTCCGTGGGCAGACGCCGGCCGCCTCCCGCACTTGGAGCTGCCTGCAGCCCCCCCGGCCCCTGGCATGGCCCGGCTGCGCTCCCACATCCGTTCTAAGCCCCCCTCTAAGGAACCGAGTTATTAGCCATATTAAATTAGGCTTTTCCGTTGAGAACTTCTGCTGAGGACCCTAGGTTTTCGGGGTCCCCACGCTCTAAAGAGAAATGCTGACGGCGCAGTGAAGTCACGTGCAAGGCCACAAGGCCCCGCGGAGCGCCACCAGCCGCGGGGCAGCGAGGGACGAGGCTCACAGGGTGGCGGGTGTCCTCTGCCCCGGTCCAGGTGGGGGGACCCAGCTCTGCCTGTGAGAGGATCAGAGGGTGGGCGGGCGTATCAAACCGCCCCCCCCAAACCTTTGTGCCCTGAAGGGGCCGCTGGGAACCTGGCGCCCCTCTCTGAGAGTCGGCCACGTGAACAGGTGACATGATGACTTCTCTGGTCTCAGCCGGCCTCACTCACTCGTCACATGCCAGCTGCCGAAGCCGCTGGGACTTCTCGTTCTTGGGGGGCTCCACCATGATGGCACATGGCAGAAACCCGTCACCCGGACCCCTCCCTCTTTTCCAAAGTATCTTTTTTCTCTTTGCACTCACCCTCTGATAACTTACAATGTAAACATGTGTTTGTATTACTCTCTGTCTTCTACCCCCACCAACTCCATCGGCGTGGACGCGTGGGAACCTTTGCGGGTTCGTTCACCGATGAATCGCAGGTGCCTGGAACACAGCTGGGACTGGACGGCGTGTTTGTCGAATGAATGATCAGATCTCTCCCGACAGACCGGGGTTCTGGAGGGGAACCAGAGGTTCTGGAGGGGAACCAGACCCGCCCGCCTCCCAGAGAGAAGGGGGAGGCGGAGGAATCTCCGCCCCTTCCTTCCCCCCACCCCCACTTCTTCTGGACGGAGCTCCCCTCTGACTCTCACCTGCTCACCTGGCTGGCTTTTCCCCAGCTGTCTCCTGGGACTCTCTTTGCTCTTCGTTCACACCTGAGTGACACTCGGTCGCGTGGCCATTTTAAAATTGTAGTTTCTATGCTTTACCTCAATCGCCAATTGGTCCCAAAGGTCTATTTTTGTATCACCTTTTGATCTGCGGTTCCTGACGCTGGTCTTCAATGCCTCATTCAAGTGCATCTTGATTAGATGGGATTGCACAGCCTCCGAGCACGAGAGTGGTACCCAGCCGTCTCCACCGCCTGCCCGGTTGACTCAGGGCAGTGTTAGCCCGAGGGCTCAGGGAGGGAGAACAGGGAATCCAGCTGCCGGAGGGTCTGCTACTGACCAGCCTAAACCCCCTCGGGAAACTAGGGTAGAAGGTGGTTAGTCTGGCAAGAAAAAAATAAAATTGGCAATTAAATTATTTGCTTCCAAATTGTGCTAAGCTGTTATCATCTTCACTATGCCTGGATTCTCCTGAGTGCTCGCTCTCTCTCTCTCTCTCTCTCTGTCCATCTCTCTCTCTCTCTCTCTCTCTCTCTCTCTCCCCCTCCCCTCTCCCTCTCCCTCTCCCTCTCCCTCTCCCTCTCTTGTTCTCTCTCTCACCAGTTCTTCTAACCTTTCTACCCCAACCTCACGGGCTCCGGAACAAGCTGAAACCAGCACATCCCTCTGGAGGAAAGAGCGATGCCCGGGTTCTCACCGCTGGACCACTCATCTAAAAACCTAGCACGTCGGCAACTTGACGACATTTGATGGCCCTGAAACTAGTTATTTGGGAAGAAAGGCGTTTCAAGACAGCACTCGCCGATGATCGCTCTCGTCAAGGGGAAATAAATGAGCTGGGAAAAGATTTTTGAACAACAACAACAAAAAATAATAATAATAATAAAACCACCTTGCTGGGCTGGTCCAGGCTCGGCATCAAGGAAAGAGCAGGCTGGGTCCACAAGCCACTCATCAGACATCCCCTCCCATCCTCCCATGGGCCAGGGTACCATTTTGGGTCTAGTTCTTCTGTGACTGCATCCTCAGCCGTCTGGTTGGAACGCGGCCATTGTTATCATCTTGCCAGTTCATCTTCATTCCATCTAAATTTGTGGCTTTTCCAAAATGTTACAAGGTAGGCACCGATCAGGACGCCTCGCCAGGCGCGCGCCGTGGTTTTGGCGGCCTGTGGCTCTATGAACGAGAGTCGATTTAGTCCTGGATCGAGGCGGGGACTGAATTAGAGCCGGGGTTGGCAGGAACAGCCTCCCATCTGGCGGGGTAATTACATCCCACCTTGACCTACAGTAACCCCTGCTGTTCCCAGCGCTGTGACTCCTTCGTGGGGGGAGGGGAGAGGGATGGGGACAGGCGGGGGGAGGGGGCAGGGGGGGGAGACACAGGGTTTAGGAAACACATCATTCAGAATCTCATCTGTCTTTTTGACAACTCGGAGGCGGCCACTTCATCTCTGGCATGAACAGATGACATCTGTCTGTCTGTGCTCACCCGCGACACCCGGGGTGTCATTTCACCTAGGACCCTGTTTCCGAACCCTCTTCTGTGACCTCAGTCTCGAGCCTTTTTTTTGTTTTGTTTGGAAAGGGTCGATCTTAGCTGCTGCTGACACACGGCGTTTCCAGAGACTCAGAGTGGTCTCCAGCGCAACCCTTGATTTCACCTTCTGTGCCAACAGGAAATTTTATACAACTCGCATCTCCCTGATTAGGACGGCGCGGGGACGCGGGGCCAGCACGGCTCCATACTGCCACCTGCTGGCAAGACAGATTCTGGTCCCTTCCCATTTTACTGTTTTTTTCTTCCTGTTCTAACAATTAGTATTTTCTCTATTCCATAAGGATTTAGCTCTTTCATCTTTCTACTTAAAACCACAACAAATGGGACTTTTCATTAAATAGAATCACCTTCCTTCAACCTCTGCGGGTGGAAATGTATAAATAAGATCTTGCCACTTGGGGGTGACATCATGGAGGTGGGGCGTGAGCCCCTGGTCCCCCAAAATATGCGAGACAGGAGCCTTAACCCCCCTAGGCCCTGAGCCAGCACGCTTCCAAACCCGCTGCGAGCCCCACTGTCCCGCCACCCCCACGTTGTCCCAACCATAGCTGGACCCTGCACTTAGCCTTAAATTAATTCACCTCGAAGGGCGGCCGCACTCACAGGCAAACCCAATACACGCATTGCTTTTAAACAGAAAATGACACTGATTGTCACTAAATATAACAAGTGCCGTATGCACGTTTTATTGGAACCACAAGCTCACATTAGCCTGTCAGGATTTCACTATTCCTGGTCCCCGCGTGTCAAGTGACACAATTAGCTCGAGAGAATGAGGAGATGGCTTGTCAGGGCCCTCGCTGCGCCTCTGGCTCCGAGGCCCGCCCCTTTGGGCCGCGCCTGATTGAATCCGAGTTCGTCTCATGCCTGAAGAGCGTGTGTGTATGCGTGTGTGTGTGCGTGCGTGCGTGAGTGTGTGTGCGTGTGTGCGTGTGTGCGTGAGTGTGTGTGTGTGTGTGCGTGCGTGCGCGCGTGTGTGTGTGTGTGAGTTTGTGTGTGTGCGCGCGTGTGTGCGCGTGTGTGTGTGCATGCGTGCGTGAGTGTGTGTGCGTGTGTGTGTGTGCGTGCGTGCGTGTGTGTGGGGGGGGTGATCCTCCAGACTTCAAAAGCGTCACACGGGGAAGAGTTAGGGTAAAATCAGTATAATTTTTATCAGGTCCCAAAGCTTTTTCGCCTTTTATTTTTTTTTACTCCCCTTCTTCAGATGAGACTTTCCCAAAGGCCGAACCCCACCTTTTGGGAGGAGAGCGAAGTACCCCGAACAGGAGCGCGCCAGGGTCGCGCGCGCGCTGCCGCTGGAGCGGTCACAGCTTGGGGACGCTGGCCCAGGTGGGGAAGCGCCACCAGACCGGGGCGTCGGGCCACCGAGAGTCAGTCCTTCCCAGAGGCAAGGCGACAGGCGCGAGCTGGCATTTCCCCGTGACTCAGAAGAAGGTCCCTGGGGGCACGTCCTCCGCCACCCCCTCCCCCGTCCCCAAAGTGAGTAGGTTTTGGACCCTTTGGAGGAAAGCTTCCGCCAGCGCTGCCCCGAAGCGACGCGGGAACAGACCACCCCGGAGAGGAGGGGGGTCCCAAAGGGACTGATGGGCTCCTGCAAGGGGACCCCGCGGCCGTGCGCAGCGCGTGCCAATCACTGGAGCCAGGGGCCCAAGGACACGTGCGCTGCGGGGGAGCAGGGCCGTGAGCCGAGCTCACCTGCCCAGGTGCCACACAGGTGAGCCCGCGGTCCCGCAGACCCGCGATCCCGCGATGGGGGAGCGGACACCGAGCCTGGCCCCGGCCGGGCGCTCGAAGGCCCAGGAGGTGAGGACTCTGTCCGCAAAGCGCGACAGTCCCCTCGGCTCGGAAGCCGCCTTCCCCCAGGCTGGGGACGGACCCCAGGGGGTGAGCAGGGAGAGAATCACGGTAAGGGACCGGCTCACGGGCCTGCGACAAGCTGCCAAACCCCAAATCCGCGCGGTCCTGGGGCTGGACTCCTTCTTCTCTGGGGAAACCTCCCTTGATGCTCCTCGTGCCTTCAACTGATTGGACGAGGCCCACCCGCACGGTGGCGGGCACTGGCTTCACTTACCCTGAACCGGTTGCTTTCTAGAAACGGCCAAACTTTTCACGTTGCAGCCCCACCAGCGGGGTCGCGAGGTCCGGGGTCTCCTCATCCTGCCCAGTGGCCACGCTCTGCAACGGAACATACCCCGAGAGGCGTCTCCCGGCGGTTTTAATTCGCATGTCCTCGGAGGCGAGCAGCGCTGGGCGTGTGTTCCCGCGTCTGTCTGTCAGGGTGTTATCGACTTTCCTTAACGGCTGAGATCATAATCAACCATTAATAACACCTTGGGCTTCACTATCATCACGTCCTTTATTTTGCACAGATGCGCAAAATGCAATTTT